>JARPMJ010007081.1:0-46275 GCA_033366665.1 Phoxinus dragarum
TTCCCTTTCGAAGGGAACTCGACAATACGTCATCGACGCTTTGGGGAACGAAATACCCAATCCGCCATGCTGAGGGGAGTGCATGCCAGGAGGCAGTGACAACTGTCAGAACCAGCAAATTCAAATGAAATGCAAGAACCACTCACCCTCAGGTCACACTGGGCTGTCAGTGACAGCATTCCCTACGGTCATAGCCCAAGCTATAAGCCTAACAGGAGGCCCTCCAAAACGATGTTTTACCAGAGGCCTACCTAGGCCTGCTCAAAGGCCTAGGACCACAACTTCAATTTTAGAAGGGGGTCCCTTCTAGGGAATGTGGCTAGGGAACCCGAGGGAACCCCAGCCAGTCACTATTCGGGGAAACTACCACCCGAAATGCCACCAGGACGGCCCGACCTGGTGTCACTAAGTCGGACACTTCAGTCTGGCCAACTTCCTGTCTGTCCGGAGACAGAGCCTCTGGACATTTGCCTTAGGTAAGGCATCCAAACCGAGGGACTGCGAAGCTGGCAGTGAACCACTCGGCCCGGATCTCAGAGACGGGATATCCCGGAGAGTATGACTCAGCATAGTGCTTTACAACCCTTGCCAGCGAGGAGAGTTTCTCTACTCGATCCACGGATCTACCCAGTGTTTGTGTTTCATAACACTGAGGAGGCCTGTGAAGGCCTAGGTGCTGATCTAACTGGGAGGCCTCACGAGTGGCCTACGACCGTCTGACCAGACTCAGGGGTCCAAACACTCATAGCGACCCTCAGTGAGGGGAGCAATGGTCCGCCTGGTAGGCAAACCAGGCTGTAGGCAGAGTAAGAAGTTCCGGGAGGGAACCAGTAGCAGAGGGCGAACACTTTAGTTGAGCCAGGGCACAAGCTTGCTTTCAGCAGCTGCCAAATAAGGCCAGCTGAACTGATAGCAAGCGGCCACTAGCTTCCAGAACCAAGCATCGTTGGGGAACCACTCACAGGGAGGCCTGGCGGGGCCTACTACCTGATAACCACAGTTTGTGGGAGCTCACCTTCAGGGAGGCCTGGTGAGACCTACTACCTGATAACCACAGAATGTGGGAGCTTACCTTCAGGGAGGCCTGGTGAGGCCTACTACCTGATAACCACAGAGTGTGGGAACTCACCTTCAGGGAGGCCTGGTGAGGCCTATCACCTGATAACCACAGTATGTGGAAACTCACCTTCAGGGAGGCCTGGTGAGGCCTACTACCTGATAAGTGGCCCCGAAATGCCACCAGGAAGGCCTGACCTGGTGTCATTTACGTCGGACACTTCAGTCTGGCAAACTTCCTGTCTGTCCAGAGACAGAGCCTCTGGACATTTGCCTTAGGTAAGGCATCCAAACGGAGGGACTTCGGCCCGGATCTCAGAGACGGGATATCCCAGAGAGTATGACTCAGCATAGTGCTTTACAACTCTTGCCAGCGAGGGGAGTTTCTCTACTCGATCCACGGATCTACCCAGTGTTTGTGTTTCAAAACACTGAGGAGGCCTGTGAAGGCCTAGGTTGACGATTCCAAGGGGGCCTGCTAAGGCCAGCCAGCTAGGGACTCGCCTATCAGGAGGCCTGGTCGGGCCTACTAGCTGATAGCGAGTCAATTCTGCTACAAAGGTACACTGTTGGGAATCATACTATACCAACATAACTATTGGGTCCACCCACAGGAGGCCTAATATGGCTAGCTACCCGGTCGCGGCTTTAAAGTATGTCCCACAATGTTGGGACTCACCTCCGAGGAGGCCTGTTTAGGGCCTACTACCCATCAGTGAGTCAACTGCCCGAACCACCAAGGCCAGCCACATGAGGGTGAGCTGGCCTACAGCGCCCTCTTGGGGGCTGCCCATTCAGGAGGCCTGCTGAGGCCTACTACCTAACGGCGCAGCCTACGTTGGCAGATAAGCTGTTTACACAGCGCCTACAGCATTCTGGTACCTAATCACATTGCCCATGGCAGTATACTCAGCAAGAGCGCTAGCACCCTTTAAGCAAGGGGAGTACAACATACGCCACTCTGCCTCAACGGAGGCCCCAGAGTCAGGGGCCTACCATCTGTACATGGGCGTCAGCACATGGCAATGCTCTGGCTTCAAGGGAGCGTACTTCGTTACCAAAAAAGAAGTGAAGGCTAGAACTTTCCGCTCAACCCGAGCCATAGTGGTGCGAGGTAGGATAATACAGAACTGAAAGTGAAGGACTCAGACCTACCCTGTATCACAGGGGAATACTCTCCACCTCACCCTGAGGTTTACCAAGGTGCGGGCCTGCCAGTGGCTCTAGGGGGTGACAGAAAATGTATCTGTGCCCAACCTAGGGGAGTGGGGCTTGTTTGTGAGCCAACCACCTACAACCCGACGCTCGAGCAGTAGCTCAGCGAGGTGAGTGAAGCCTATACTGGCGGCCCAGATCCGATTGCTAGTTCTGCACGGCAGGGTCGGGCAGACAGACCCAGTCTCTTCATGAGGTGAAAGACGGCCTAACCCTGCTCAATAAAGACACATTGTACAGGGGAGGCCTATTTGAGGCCTAACCCAGGATTTTTATAAACCATGCCTCTGCACCACGCTGCATTACTCTTGTCGCCCCAGAATGCAGAGAAGGGGGCGGGCCTTGGCCTAACGACTCCCATTGGAGGAGGCTGTCATACAGGGATGCTAGGAACCTATATTCACAAAGTGAAGGTTCAGAGGCAGAAATGCTTAAGCAGAGCGCCTCCACTATCCCTGGCACAGCCTAGGCCAGCTACAGAGGCGGCCCTGGTGAGGGCCAGCCTGCAAGCATAGATCTACCTGAGGGCTCGGAGGAGCCACAGCCTTACTAGAAAAATAGTTATTATTTCATACAACTGGCTGCAGAATCGCTCAGCCCACTGAAAACCCAAACAGAGCTCAAGGGGGCGATGTACTCAGGACAGAAGTCAGACGGTCCCATGAACCGGACATAAGATCTATCTGAAGCACTAGCGTCAGTCTATACTCCAAGATAAAAATCCTGTGGGAGAGAGACCAACTACCCTACCCTGAGGTGGCTAACAGCCCGAGGGCTAAAATAGTCGTTCTAGCCACCTAAAGGGGGGACTTCAGGGTCTAATAATCCAAAAATTTACCTTACATGACCCCATAGCTCTATACAGAAAACGAGGTCTGTAGAGAGATACATTTTAGTGTTAGTTGCACACAAAATTACTCTTAAAGAAGACCACTCAGCTCACCTGCGGCTTGCGAAGTGAAGGACTTACCAGACAGTTCGTTATGAACATGGGGTCTACCACCTTTACATGCCTGAAAGAGGCACTCTCACTAACCAAGCAGAGGCGGGCCATCAGAACGTTGTTCTAACCATGAGCCCAGCCTCAGGCCTGATGTAGAAAGCGTCTGGGGAGTCGGGAGAGAGGAGAGGGCTAAGATATAATCACGCCCTCAGGGGGAGGTGATCCATGCCGATGCTGTGTGCAATCGTGCTGGATCACCTCCCTCAGATCCCTCTTCTTGCGGGAGTTGCACCTCTTCTGCGATCTACTCCTCCACAGAGGAGGCGCACGAGAGGCAACACTGGCTCTCTGGTCCTGTCTAAGGTCCCCGGACCATGATGGGCCAGGCCCTCCCGTCTGTCTGGGTGTGGATACGGATCTCAGCGGTATGTAGGTCCTAATACAGCTGGGCGCGCCCTCGCCTCTCTGAACTTTCCAGCCACCGCCTACACGGAGGTGCCGAAAAGCTCAGAGGGCGAAACCAGTGAATCGAGGAGAAGGCCTTTCTCTTTTCTCCCCAATGTCAGCCAGGTTCACTCCATGGCGCAGCTCAGTAACCGCCTCAGGGGACCCACCCCCTGGTCGAGATCCCCCAGCAGATTGGCCTGGTGTACCTGCAATACCGCCATGGTGTGCAGGGTAGCACCGGCCTGACCCGCTGGCGTGTATGCTCTGCCATTAAACTGGCAGGGTTGGAGCTCTCAGTGTCGACGCCTGCCAGACACGAGATAGTTGCAAACATCTCGTCAATAGGCGGCATCGACACATACCCATGCTCTCCTATCACCCCAACATCAGTGAGACTAGCCCGCTGATGTCGGTGGACATGGGCAGAGTATCTCATACTGAGATCGAGAAGAAATGAAAGGCTCACCTGAGCTGGTGGTTTTTTGACCGGGGAAAAACCGCTCTCATAGTGAGCGATTTTTCCCCCAACGTGCAGCCACGGCAGCTGAGCCTGCTCGCGGAGCGTTTCCATAACACCAACCAGTTCAGCATACACGGGGCAGGGTGGCTGAGAAGATTCAGGATCTATTTTTCCGATTACCTCATCAGCCATCTCCTGTTTGTCTGGAAAAGCACTCACTGCTTACTCTCGTCAGCCGCCACATCGTCTGAGAGGATTATACCCCTCTCAAGGCGATCGGCGGGCTTCATCTGGGATCTTTCACCCAGACGCTGAGCCCTCTTCTCTCAAGGAGAGGGCCAGACGAGATCGGAGCGTTCTCAAATAAAAAACGCTCGCAATTGTACAGGCAGTTCCCTCAGGAACTGCCTGTGCGCGCTGCGCTCTTCCTTCCCAGACAGAAAACACACAGCTGAAAACACTCAGCCTTCTCAGTGCATTTCATAATTACCTTTTGATTTTCAAAAGCGGTTACAGACAAAACAGTCCCTGAAGACGAAAAGATGATTTGTCATGTTTGCAAGGCGCCCTTATATACTTCCAGGTCGCACGTTAGTCATTCACATTAATGATTCACGGGCTGTCGCCGGTCAATGTGATTGCCGTGATTTGATTGTGATTTCAGACACCTGTCACGCCTGAGGCGTTCCCCAAAGCGTCCATGACGTATTGTCGAGTTCCCTTCGAAAGGGAACTAAGAAAAATGCAGAAACAAACCTGAAATCTTCAGCGTATACGCCGCCTTAAATAAACTACGCTGACTAAATAAAAATAAATACAATGCGTGGCGATCACTCTCCAACTAACTAACAGAAAACAATGCTATCTACCGTGGTCTTTAAAGATGGAATCCTATTTATAGAGGCCAACAATCAGTAGAAGACAAACTCAGGAACACAAACGAAAATGAAACCTAAATGCTCTAGTTGGGCTTGTCACGGTGTGGGTTTTGTTCCTTGTTGTCTGTCATGTGATTCCCTGTTTGCCATGTGTCTTGTTAATTGTCTGATCATTGTTCCCATGTGTTTCTGATTAGCCACGCCCCCTTGTTATCTTGTTTAGCTTGTTTGTCTGTGTATTTATACCTCTGTGTTTCAGTTGTTGGTTGTCGGTCGATGTTTGTGTTTGCTGTAGCTTGTAGATGTTTCTTGTTCCTTTCCTGAGTTTCCTGTTCTGTTGTTTATTAAATAAAGTAGTGCGTGCACGTGGATTCTCTCTCCGCTTCATCTATGCCTCAGCGTAACAGATCGACCGACCACAAGATGAATCCAGCAGCACAAATTGTGTGTCTCCGTCAGGGAGAGAGGCCCGTGGAAGAATACATTGTGGACTTTTTGGAGCTGGCTCACTTGACCGGTATGGATGAGTTAAGTCTAATCATCTTTTTCACTGGAGGACTATCAGAGCCGATCAGCTCCCTTATGCCACTTCATCACCCTAGCTGGAATCTCCAGCATTATATTGTCCATGCTCTTTGGCTGGCCGGATCAACTCTTACAGAGGGTTATGCAGAAGCCTGCAAACTGACAGTACCCGCCAAGCCTGAGCATCTTCAAGTCATGCCTGATCTTCACAACAGCCCAGAGCTTCCTTCGCCGCTGGTCCCGTCCAGCCCAGAGCTTCCTTCGCCGCTGGTCCCGTCCAGCCCAGAGCTTCCTTCGCCGCTGGTCCCGTCCAGCCCAGAGCTTCCTTCGCCGCTGGTCCCGTCCAGCCCAGAGCTTCCTTCGCCGCTGGTTCCGTCCAGCCCTGCCGAGCCTACGCGCCACGTCAGCCCTGCCGAGCCTACGCGCCACGTCAGCCCTGCCGAGCCTACGCGCCACGTCAGCCCTGCCGAGCCTACGCGCCACGTCAGCCCTGCCGAGCCTACGCGCCACATCAGCCCTGCCGAGCCTACGCGCCACGTCAGCCCTGCCGAGCCTACGCTCCACGTCAGCCCTGCCGAGCCTACGCTCCACGTCAGCCCTGCCGAGCCTACGCTCCACGTCAGCCCTGCCGAGCCTACGCTCCACGTCAGCCCTGCCGAGCCTACGCTCCACGTCAGCCCTGCCGAGCCCACGCTCCACGTCAGCCCTGCCGAGCCAACGCTCCACGTCAGTCCTGCCGATCCAGAGACGCTTCACGTCAGTCCTGCCGATCCAGAGACGCTTCACGTCAGTCCTGCCGATCCAGAGACGCTTTACGTCAGTCCTGCCGATCCAGAGACGCTTCACGTCACGTCTGCCGAGCCTGAGCTTCACGTCACGTCTGCCGAGCCTGAGCTTCACGTCACGTCTGCCGAGCCTGAGCTTCACGTCACGTCTGCCGAGCCTGAGCTTCACGTCACGTCTGCCGAGCCTGAGCTTCACGTCACGTCTGCCGAGCCTGAGCTTCACGTCACGTCTGCCGAGCCTGAGCTTCACGTCACGTCTGCCGAGCCTGAGCTTCACGTCACGTCTGCCGAGCCTGAGCTTCACGTCACGTCTGCCGAGCCTGAGCCTCACGTCACGTCTGCCGAGCCAGAGCTTCACGTCAAGATGGCCGCCGCCGAGCCAGAGCTTCACGTCAAGATGGCCGCCGCCGAGCCAGAGCTTCACGTCAAGATGGCCGCCACCGAGCCAGAGCTTCACGTCAAGATGGCCGCCACCGAGCCAGAGCTTCACGTCAAGATGGCCGCCGCTACGCCTGTTCCTGAGCCTGTTCCTGATCCAGTGTCTGTCGCAGTTCCTGATCCGGTGTCTGTCGCAGTTCCTGATCCGGTGTCTGTCGCAGTTCCTGATCCGGTGTCTGTCGCAGTTCCTGATCCGGTGTCTGTCGCAGTTCCTGAGCCGGTGTCTGTCGCAGTTCCTGAGCCGGTGTCTGTCGCAGTTCCTGAGCCGGTGTCTGTCGCAGTTCCTGAGCCGGTGTCTGTCGCAGTTCCTGAGCCGGTGTCTGTCGCAGTTCCTGAGCCGGTGTCTGTCGCAGTTCCTGAGCCGGTGTCTGTCGCAGTTCCTGAGCCGGTGTCTGTCGCAGTTCCTGAGCCGGTGTCTGTCGCAGTTCCTGAGCCGGTGTCTGTCGCAGAGCCGGGTTCTGTTCCTGTGCCGTGGTCACCCGAGTGGTCGTCTCCGCCCTGGCCGCCCGAGGGGTCTTCACCGCCGTGGCCGCCCGAGGGGTCTTCACCGCCGTGGCCGCCCGAGGGGTCTTCACCGCCGTGGCCGCCCGAGGGGTCTTCACCGCCGTGGCCGCCCGAGGGGTCTTCACCGCCCTGGTCGCCCGAGGGGTCTTCACCGCCCTGGCCGCCCGAGGGGTCTTCACCGCCCTGGCCGCCCGAGGGGTCTTCACCGCCCTGGCCGCCCGAGGTGTCTTCACCGCCCTGGCCGCCCAAGTTGTCTTCACCGCCCTGGCCGCCCGAGGGGTCTTCACCGCCCTGGCCGCCCGAGGGGTCTTCACCGCCCTGGCCGCCCGAGGGTCCTGCTCCGCCCTGGCCTCTTGCACAGCCTGCTCCGCCCTGGTCGCCTGCACAGCCTGCTCTGCTCTGGCCGTCTGTCCAGCCTCAAGCTTCAGGCCCTCTTCTGCTCCACGGGCCTGGCCCTCCATCCCTCCCCCGAGTCCGCCTCCGCTTCACCGCCCACCTGAACTTTCATCTTTTTTTTTTTTTTTGTCTTTGTTTTTTTTTTTGTCAGGAGCCGCCCATAGGGGAGGGGCTATGTCACGGTGTGGGTTTTGTTCCTTGTTGTCTGTCATGTGATTCCCTGTTTGCCATGTGTCTTGTTAATTGTCTGATCATTGTTCCCATGTGTTTCTGATTAGCCACGCCCCCTTGTTATCTTGTTTAGCTTGTTTGTCTGTGTATTTATACCTCTGTGTTTCAGTTGTTGGTTGTCGGTCGATGTTTGTGTTTGCTGTAGCTTGTAGATGTTTCTTGTTCCTTTCCTGAGTTTCCTGTTCTGTTGTTTATTAAATAAAGTAGTGCGTGCACGTGAATTCTCTCTCCGCTTCATCTATGCCTCAGCGTAACAGGGCTACTGCATACAACACACCACGTTTGAATTAGTGTTTAATCCAGCCATCGGTCACACGTACACAATGCATTTAATACGAGTTTCTAGTGATCTAGCTCGGAAACAGTGCATTCCATAGTAATAATAACAAACCCAGAAGGAGTGTTAATCTCTGAACCATTGCATAAGCATAAACATAAACATTAACGTGATCTTGGTTTCAACAAACAGCTCAAGGCGTGGGTGTTGGCTGAGATCTGGCGCTGATCTTCCTCGCTCCTTGTCAATGGGCCCTTTAAACCGGCGGAACGTCAGTGGATTGGTGGAACGTCAGTTCTGATATGTAACGTCGTGACGTCACATATCTGATTGGCAGCCAATGATCACAACGAATAGAAACAAAAGCACAAAAGAAAAAGAGAAAAATACTCAAACACGTAGAACGTAACACAAGTCACATTTATTATAAAGCAGCTTCAAATTAATAAACAAGAAAATAAGTGTTAATGTTGTAAAGTTCAACAACTTAATGGTAGGGTAGGCAATTTTCGGAGAGGCTAGCAATAGCAAGCTAGCTTTGAAAGCATAAGATCCCACCCTCTCTTCAGAGTATCTCCAAAACCACACCTCCTCCAAAACACATGAACAGGAGGGCACAAAGCGTCACAAGAGACGGCGTTAGACTTCCTCATGTCTCAAAGCATATAAAATTACAACAATAATGAATATAAACAACTTAAAGAGCACAAACCTGACTGCCGCAGATCATTTCACTGTTGATAGTGTTTCCATTGTAACGCATAAATTTGAGTCCTGAACTGCTCAGAGTATAACTGTCACCGTTATGTTCAGTTAGTTTCTGTTTTCATGGACGTCTGTCTAACTCTTACAATGATTAGCTGTATCTGCAGGACATTGATCTTTTGCATATTAATTGCAACAGTATGATGTCCACAGAAATATGCTGTGCTAAGGTTTCGAGTTGCACATGAATAAATAATGTGGTTTCAATAGCATGTCAAATCAACAAAATATGACAACAATGTGATGGTAAATTTAGTGTTTAAACTTTGTGCGTATTATACACTGTAAAAAATTATTCCCATGATTTGTTAACACAACAAATTTTCTTTTGTCAAATCAACTTAGATTCACTAAGGTTGTTCAGATAACAAAACATTTTTAGTTTAGGTTGATTAAACTAATGGCTTGACGGCAATGCACTGATATAAAATAAAAACATTAGTTGATTCTACTAATAGAGATAGTTCACAAGACCTCTGAGTCTTAATTTCCACTGCGCATGCGCCGAACGACCGGGAGTAAACAACACAGAGACGACGACACTTGAATGCGAAGGCGCGATTTTCTTCTCAGCCTCTTCAGAAGCAAGGAAAGACGGTTTATGGTAAGTAATTTTTAAATTCAATGTCTTATAGGCTGTTTTTGTCTAAGGGTAATTAAATTTATTTCCTAGAAAATCAGAAGATGGTTTAAATTAATCTATAAGTAATAATTTCCCCTCAGAAATTCCAGAAGTTTCCATTGAGGTAAAATAGTGTTTCTTATGTCATCTTTAACGTTACAGTTTAGTAAGGCTGTTAGTGAAGCGTTTCAACCTTCAAATAATCCCGATAAATAATAATATTTTAGTCATTTTTCATTTTCCCCGTGATTAAACACGAATGCGTAACGTTATTGCCCGTTTTAAAGTAATAGCAGCTAACGTTAATAATGCATTCAGGTTGAACGGCAATAACGTTAAGTCGCCTTATAGAAATTGTAACGTTACTGTTATACTTATGCTTCTGAAGCAATAAGTGTTCAAATTAATCTTTTTTTTGTGATATTTCAGACTTGTTAAGCTTATGGACATGTTTGCCACACGACGTAACACACCAGAACGGGAAGACGCCATTTTCTTCACAGCTGGGCTGTTTATGGTAAGTAACGTTCATTTTAAAATTCAATATGTCTCTGTCTCAACTGGTTTAGTCTAAGATTAAATAAGTGATTACCCTTCTAGGCTGTCGAGGTCTGGTATTGTAGCAGAAATTTCATATAATTGTAAGTGTTTGTTTTCCACCAGGTGGCAGAAATAGTCCATGTTATTTGCATGAATAAAAAAGAGTAATGGGGATCTTATTTAAAGTGAATTTTACTCCACAACTGTACAGTTAAATAATATAAGTTAAAGGTGGAATAGGTCATCTGGGAAATGCTAACTTTAGCCTGCTAGCTTTGAAAACATAGATCCCCCCTCCTTGCAAATCATGTCCAAACCCACGCCTACTCCAAAACCATGAACAAAGCAGAAGCGAGTCGAATGGAAGTAAAATAATGGCAAATGTTTTTGAAATAAAAAAGCCTGTTGAATTGCACTACTTGAAAAAAAAATGCATTGCATTAACCATGCTTGCATTTTAATGCATTGCATTTTTATGGGCTGAAATTCAACATGGTTGTATATTTAAGCTGTGAATATTTAATTTCAAACACATTTTCATTAATACAAATTAAATAATAATAATCCATATTCACCTTTTATATTTCACTTCCAAAATATTCAAACTGTTTAAAAATACAACCTATAATATTCAACAGGCAATTTTTGGTCCACTTTATTTACAAATTCGCTTCCACAAATTCAGTGGTTCAAATTCGACAGTAAATTCAACATTGACATCCAGGAACTGCAGGAAAAGCAGTAGATTACCGAGCATAATCTCCATCTGCTGTTAATCAACCTCACCAGCAGGGGGCGCAAGCGTGTGTTGTTGACGAAGACCAGAGCAACAGTTAGAGCAAGCCATTCATTCATAAAAACTGATTTATAGAAATGTAAGTGTATTTGTGATTATTATGAGGACTGTTTTTATGTTTAATTCAGTGTCTTCACGGTCCCTGTGTAGCCTATATGCATCTTTCTCTACCGTGAACGAGATTATAATGTTATTCCCCGATGCTGATGTACAGAACGAATGTTACATTTGAGGTAGACATTATTTCTCTTGGTTGTTTAGTTGCCTTAACTTTATATCGTGGCGATGTGTTGCAGGCTACTGGGTTTCCCTCAATAATTCAGGATTGCTGGACATATAAAACGCTTAGCTTAATGGACTAATACAGTGATATAAAAGACCAAACTCGCACTTTATTGAGAAGGCTGTACTATATGGCTACAGGCAAACAGACTCAGAATATGAACTTAACACGCAAAGTTTCACGCTAAGCGTTTCCCAGTGATATACTGGTTATAAGTTGGCTTGACGTTGGACATTCGCGCATTTAGGGACCGTCTCTAAAGTTACGTACGACATTGGTATACACGTTTCTATTTTCAATAGCAAACTTCTATTTATTTGAATAAATATAAATAAATGAAAAAGGTGTACATCATGCTTGACACCTACATGAACACTTTAGAGTTGGTTTATGACTGTAAGTCATTCTCTTCCAATGCTATTGAAGTTAGAAACGTGTATACCGATGTCGTGTAACTTTAGAGACGGGCCCTAAATGCGCGAATGTCCAACGTCAAGCCAACTTTATAACCAGTATATCACTGGGAAACGCTTGGTGTGAAATTTTGTGCATATTCTGACTCTGCTTGCCTGTAGCCAAATAATACAGCCTTCTCAATAAGGTGCGAGTTTGGACTTTTATATCACTGTATTCGTCTATTAAAGGACAATTCCGGCGAAAAAATTAACCTAGGGGTAATTAACACATGGTTACCGAGTCGATCGTTCTCTGGGATGTGTTTTCATGATAATCGAATGTAAAGAGTTTTATCTCTAAAAACAGATTAGCTTATAACGCTAGTATATGGGGCATCGAATATAAGTAAAAAGAAGTCGCTAGTTAATACCACTAACAAGGCTCAAAATAGCCTCACACTAACACGGTAGCACATAATGCTACATGCAAACCGAAGCATTGAGAACTTTGTAAGCGTACAGACAGTTTAATAAGAAGATACTTTATAAAGACAGTATATTACGTGTATACAGGCAGGAGCCATCTTTGGAAAACAGTCTCGACCAGTCAAGCCACGAACGTCGTGCTAGTCGATAGGTTTAAGTCACAGTTCAGCTCACGTAGCACGCCGTTCGTGGCTCAACTGGTCGAGACTGTTTTCCAAAGATGGCTCCTGCCTGTATACGCGACGTGTACTGTCTTTATAAAGTATCTTCTTATTAAACTGTCTGTACACTTACAAAGTTCTAAATGCTTCGGTTTGCATGTAGGGACCCTCATTATGCTACCGTGTTAGTGTGAGGCTATTTTGAGCCGTGTTAGTGGTATTAACTAGCGACTTCTTTTTACTTATATTCGATGCCCCATATACTAGCGTTATAAGCTAATCTGTTTTTAGAGATAAAACTCTTTACATTCGATTATCATGAAAACGCATCCCAGATACCCCTTTTCCACCAAGGCAGAGCTGGTGCTGGTTCGGAGCCAGAGCCTAGTTTCAAATCGGTTCTTTGTTTTTCGACCACCAAAGCACCAGCTCCGAACCAGTAAAAGTGGTTCTTAAGTAGCACCAAAACATTGCTGGGCTAGAGTAAGAACCGCTTACGTCAGGGGCTGGGGGCGGGGTTACCGTGACCAACAAGACGAAAAGAAACTTGTGACCGCCATTTTTGAAATAGCTGCTAATCGAGCTAATAGCTGCTCGATTGTAATCTCCGTCTATGCAAGTTACGGCGAGCTGCACGAACGCGTTGGATTCACCGTGTTTGGATGCCGATGTAGTTTCGCAAAGCCATGAGCATCAATAGTAACGCAACGAACGCCATTGTTGATGTAAGACTTGTTCGAGATGCATCGGAGCGGCGCGGACCGATCAGAGCTCCGGGAGTATTTGGAGAGCATACGACTCCTTGTGCTTTTGGATCGCTTTCGCAGTGCTTTAATGTCACGCGGCGATCGGTCTGCGTGAAGCCGAACCATCTCAAACAAGCCTGGTGTGTTTTTGTTTGGCGCTGCCGCGCTAGCGTTGCTGGGCAACATGAGATGTATACACAGTGACGTAAGATCTGGCTCTGTTTTGGCTCTCTAGCCTGTGGAAAGGCAAACCGGTTCTTAGAAGAACCGTCAGTAGAACCAACTCCGAACCGGCTCTAGCTCTAGCTCTGAACCAGCACCTGGTTCTTGTTGGTGGAAAAGGGGTAAGAGAACCATCGACTCGGTAACCATGTGTTAATTACCACTAGGTTCATTTAGCGCCGGAATTGTCCTTTAAGCTAAGCGTTTTATATGTCCAGCAATCCTGAATTATTGAGGGAAACCCAGTAGCCTGCAACACATCGCCGCGATATAAAGTTAAGGCAACTAAACAACCAAGAGAAATATATGTCTACCTCAAATGTAACATTCGTTCTGTACATCAGCATCGGGGAATAACATTATAATCTCGTTCACGGTAGAGAAAGATGCATGTAGGCTACACAGGGACCGTGAAGACACTGAATTAAACATAAAAACAGTCCTCATAATAATCACAAATACACATACATTTCTATAAATCAGTTTTTATGAATGAATGGCTTGCTCTAACTGTTGCTCTGGTCTTCGTCAACAACACACGCTTGCGCCCCCTGCTGGTGAGGTTGATTAACAGCAGATGGAGATTATGCTCGGTAATCTACTGCTTTTTCCTGCAGTTCCTGGATGTCAATGTTGAATTTACTGTCGAATTTGTGGAAGTGAATTTGTAAAACGAAATAAAATGGACTGAAAATTGCCTGTTGAATATTATAGGTTGTATTTTTAAACAGTTTGAATATTTTGGAAGTGAACTATGAAAGGTGAATCTAGATTATTGAATTTTTATTAATGAAAATGTGTTCATTTTCCGATGGAAAATGAAAAGTTGCGATTTTCTAGGCCGTTATGGCTAGGAACTATACTCTTCATTTGCAACTTTTCATTTTCCGTCGGTCTTAGTACACGATGTAACTACAGAAGAGTCAAGGTTTAAAGGGATAGTTCACTTTGAAATAAATTTTTTATGTGTTTTAGCTTACCTCAAGGGCATTTTTATATGTCTTTAAAAATGTCTTTGTTTCCACAGTATTTTCAATTTTGATATTTTTAGGTCAAACCGTTGTTGTCTGACAGTCATATCATGCAGGTCTATGGGGTCCACCTCAAAGAGCATGCACAGAGAAGTCCAAATTAAACATGATTTAATGACTCGTAAATGTAAGTACACATTGATGGCCTAAGACACGAAACGAGCCGTTTGTGTGAGAAAACGAACAGTATTTATATCGTTTTTACCTCTTGTAACACAGCCACGTCCAAAGTGATCTGAGGGCGCGAGTGCATCCTGGTGTGTGACGTGTGCGCAGACTGGTGCATAGATGTTTACACTAGATTCCGCCTTGGCTACGGCAGTTCATTTGAACGAATGTCTTTAATGCGGTATCTAGTGTATATATATCTATGCATCAGTTTGCGTACACGTCACACAGAAGGACGTGACTGTGATTACAAGAGGTAAAAACGATATAAATACTGTTAGTTTTCTCACACAAACGGCTCGTTTCGTGTCTTAGGCCATCAATGTGTACTTACATTTACGAGTCATTAAGTCATGTTTAATTTGGACTTCTCTGTGCATGCTCTTTGAGGTGGACCCCAGAGACCTGCATTATATGACTGACAGACAAGAACGGTTTGACCTAAAAATATCAAAATTGAAAATACTGTGGAAACAAAGACACCTATATCTTGGATGCCCTTGAGGTAAGCTAAAACATATCAAAAATTAATTTCAAAGTGAACTATCCCTTTAAATAAGAAAAATATCAAAACTCTTTGGTAATTTTTTTGAGAGAGATGCTAACGGTCTAATCGGAATCAATTATCTATGCTAAGCTATGCTAAAAGTGATAATGCCAGACCTGGAGATCGTCTGAATGGATTCGAAAACGGTAAAACTGTTTAACTCTAGGGGAGTTGGAAAATGACCCTATTTCAAAAAAAGTGGAGTGTTCCTTTAACACTCATTCATTGTTACCTACAAATGCTTTGTAAATTTGTAATTTTGTGATTCATAATAATTTCCTTTTTCTCTTATTAGCCAACTGAGGAGGAAGAGGTGGTGAAGGGGATGTTGGACTCTTGGTGGTCACAGAGGAGAACACTGCAAACCTCCTCCCAAAGGAAATAATTGATGTGGCTGTGGTGTTAGAGGAGGACATTGTGCTTGATGGCTTAAAATAATATTAAAAAGGATATTAAAGGAGAATATTTCTCAAACAGCAGTAAAAGGGTTAGTTTACCAAAAAATTTAAATTGTCATTACTCACCCTCATGTCGTTCCAAACCTGAAAGACATTCATTTGTCTTTGGAACACAAATTAAGATATTTTTAATAAAATCTGTCAACTACCACTGTCAAGCCCCAGAAAGGTAATAAAGACATCATTGAAGTAATCCATGTGACTCCAGTGGATTAACCTCAAGTTTATGAAGTGACGCGAGTGCTTTGTTTGCTCAAAAAAAAAAAAAATATTTACAAAATATTAATCTATCAATCTCCAACGCACGTTCAAGTTTTTTTTGTGCAAACAAAGCACTCGCGTCACTTCATAAACTTGAGGTTAATCCACTGGAGTCACATGGATTACTTCAATGATGTCTTTATTACCTTTCTGGGGCTTGAAAGTGGTAGTTGCATAGACTGTCAATGGATTGACAAAAAGCTCTCAGATTTCATTAAAAATATCTTAATTTGTGTTCCAAAGACAAATGAATGTCTTTCAGGTTTGGAACGACATGAGGGTGAGTAATGACAATTTTAATTTTTGGGTGAAATAACCCTTTAAAACTAACCCTGCGAAGCAGGTTTCTTCATCTATTCCAGATTTTTAAAGGCTTATACCAATTTATAACATTTTATAATGAAAGGGTTAGTTCACCCAAAAATGAAAATTCTGTCAGTAATTACTCACCATCATGTTGTTCCAACCCCGTAAGACTTTCGTTCATCTTCGGAACACAAATTAAGATATGTTTGATTAAATCTGAGAGCTGTCTCACTCCTCCATAGGCTTCTTAAGGGATTGAAACTTGCCAGCCCAGAAAGTTATTAAAAACATCATTAAAATAGTCCAAGTTGCTCAACCATATGTTTATCAAGCGACGAGAATACTTTTTGTGCGCAAAAATAGGGATGGGCATTTTTGTCATTTTCTCATTTCGATCATCAACAGGTCTCAAAAACGAGTAATTAGGGGGGCAGGGCTTGTGCGGGGGGCATGGTGTGTCCGTCATGAAAATGTTAGGAAATGTTACATGTAAGACTGTTACGATAATTAATGTTGACAAATAAAAATATGACATTAAACATGAAAACATGAACGTATGACTAGAAAAAATAACACTATGATGCATCATTGTTTTCGAAAAAGAAACATCTAAAAGGAATAGCTGCTTGAGGTAAAGCTAAAGAGTAAATGATAGTAAACTGAAGCACGTTCTACGACAACCTATGAGATTAATAATCAGATATCCTAGATACAGAACATAAACGTAACATTACAACTTGCATGAACAAAAGGACGCGAATGCGCATGTTAACTAGTTTTTTACAGTCAGTGGTTTGATAGGGAAATTTTAGATGCGCTATTCCCTTAACAGCGCGCTGATACACGAGCAACTAAAGCAGAGAATTTACAACATTCTATCACAATCCTGTTCTCATTATAATGCTGAATATCTTGTGTATGTTTATCAAGCGACGAGAATACTTTTTGTGCGCAAAAAAACAAACAGAACTAATGACTTTATTCCACTATTCATTATATTTTCCGTTGGCCTGAGTGTATTTGCGTAGTATATCTGCGCAGCGCGTCTGTGTTGCACGTCACACGCGTCACACACATGACCAGCGTCGGCCAATAGTAAGCCTACGTGGTGACGTGCAACACAGACGCGCTGCGCAGATATACTACGCAAATAGTATATCAAATAGTATATTTGTTAATGCAAGTTGTAATGTTACGTTTATGTTCTGTATCTAGGATATCTGATTATTATCTCATAGGTTGTCGTAGAACGTGCTTCAGTTTACTATCATTACTCTTTAGCTTTTACCTCAAGCAGCTATTCCTTTTAGATGTTTCTTTTTCAAAAACATTGATGCATCATAGTGTTATTTTTTCTAGTCATACGTTCATGTTTTCATGTTTAATGTCATATTTTTATTTGTCAACATTAATTATCGTAACAGTCTTACATGTAACATTTTCATGACGGACACACCATGCCCCCGCACAAGCCCCGCCCCCCCTAATTACTCGTTTTTGAGACCTGTTGATGATCGAAATGAGAAAATGACAAAAATGCCCATCCCTATTTTTGCGCACAAAAAGTATTCTCGTCGCTTGATAAACATTATGGTTGAGCAACTTGACTATTTTAATGATGTTTTTAATAACTTTCTGGGCTGGCAAGTTTCAATCCCTTAAGAAGCCTATGGAGGAGTGAGACAGCTCTCAGATTTAATCAAACATATCTTATTTGTGTTCCGAAGATGAACGAAAGTCTTACGGGGTTGGAACAACATGATGGTGAGTAATTACTGACAGAATTTTCATTTTTGGGTGAACTAACCCTTTCATTATAAAATGTTATAAATTGGTATAAGCCTTTAAAAATCTGGAATAGATGAAGAAACCTGCTTCGCAGGGTTAGTTTTAAAGGGTTATTTCATCCAAAAATTAAAATTGTCATTACTCACCCTCATGTCGTTCCAAACCTGAAAGACATTCATTTGTCTTTGGAACACAAATTAAGATATTTTTAATGAAATCTGAGAGCTTTTTGTCAATCCATTGACAGTCTATGCAACTACCACTTTCAAGCCCCAGAAAGGTAATAAAGACATCATTGAAGTAATCCATGTGACTCCAGTGGATTAACCTCAAGTTTATGAAGTGACGCGAGTGCTTTGTTTGCACAAAAAAAACTTGAACGTGCGTTGGAGATTGATAGATTAATATTTTGTAAATATTTTTTTTTTTTTTGAGCAAACAAAGCACTCGCGTCACTTCATAAACTTGAGGTTAATCCACTGGAGTCACATGGATTACTTCAATGATGTCTTTATTACCTTTCTGGGGCTTGACAGTGGTAGTTGACAGATTTTATTAAAAATATCTTAATTTGTGTTCCAAAGACAAATGAATGTCTTTCAGGTTTGGAACGACATGAGGGTGAGTAATGACAATTTTAATTTTTTGGTAAACTAACCCTTTTAATGCTGTTTGAGAAATGCTTTTAATATTTGTTGAGATTTGTTATGAAATGTGGCCTCACTGGCCTGATATTTTGTGGTTATCTTGTCAACAGTTTTCTTATTTCATTCACTTTATGAGGTTGTACATACTCGCATACTCAATACTTGTTTTGTTTTATTAAATATGTTTTGAGCAAAGGATTTTTGAAATTTTGAAAAATTAAATTTTCATGTCATGTTCATTAAATGTTTTTTATTTTATTTATTCTATTGCACTTAATTCAAGCTGATGTTAATGTCATTACACTGGCATTTGTTTATTCTCACACATGCTTGACATTTATAGCAACAGCTTGTGTCCTGCTGCTTTAATGTGTTTTAATGTTTTTATTGAAGCAGCAGTTAATTCTATCATACTCATTTATACTAAAATATACTTGTCAGACAATTCAATGAATTCATATTTTGTGTGAATGTTATAATAAATGTTAAAGTTATGGTTTATTTGTGCTGTTATTCCAGAATTCGTTTTAACAAAAAAGTATTTGTCATGTTAAGTTGTGTTGAAGTTGATTTAACTCATAATTTTAAGGCAACCGTGTAAACTTTTCAGTTAATTGTTACAACAAACTATATGTAGTTGATTTAACTCATAATTTTAAGGCAACCGTGTAAACTTTTCAGTTAATTGTTACAACAAACTATATGTAGTTGATTTAACTCATCATTTTAAGGCAACCGTGTAAACTTTTTCAGTTAATTGTTACAACAAACTATATGTAGTTAAGATTAAGTTGAGTGAACTTACATTTGTAAGTTAACTTAATTCCTTTGATTGCTTGAATAAGTTGATATAATATGTAATCTTAAGTTATGACAACAAAACAACGTTAAGTTAAAAAATAATCTTTGATTGAAATAACAAAATAATAGTTGAAACAACAAAATCACTTGTTGTAAAAACTCACATTTTTAGTTTCAATGAACTCAAAATTTTAAGGCAACCAGGTAACTTACTTTTTGAGTCAAACTAACAAATCATTTTTTACAGTGTAGGGCAGTATCCACAGGAGTAAATCACGCACATCTTATTTTCATTACGGGTGCTGGATCACAAGTATGATCCATGTAGTAGTAAGTAACAGATCCGCACACCGAATAAGCTCCCATTAAAAAAAAAATATTAGTGACGTTTCGGGCCTACATGGCCCTTCCTCAGACTAACAGGAAGTATACAAACAGTTACCTTTTTTAAAGTCTGTATCACGTGATCACACCATCACACAAATTGGATACACCCATCAACAAACATTGATATTTACACATTTATACATCGTGTCCAACACAGATTAAGAATTAAACATTTACATATTTACATATTTACATATTGATTCCCCCTGTTAAATTGTCTAACATATATATTTTAACCATATCTCTTATTCCAGTGTAAAAAACACATATCAGATGGTATATCATTTAATCAGAAAATTACATCATTTAATCAAAAAATACAAGGCAGCTGTTTTTTCAACATTACATTCTTTGTACAGAAAAAACTAAGAAATTCAAAGAGACTATATGTATTACCATTCAAAAAGACTTTCCGTACGTCAAGAAAACCATCTATGAAAAGACATAGAGAATCAAACACATTATTCAAAAATCCATATTAAGGTAAAAGTCAGATGGGATTCTGACAATTTTTAAACTTGATCAGACAAGTAAAAAAGCATCTGTTATAAACTCACCTATTCGGTGTGCGGATCTGTTACTTACTACTACGTATTATAGGGCAGACCTACATCATCTAAATAACATCCATCATATTGAGCTTGCTGTCATGCGTTTAGAGATGGCTTTCTACATAAAAGACCGATTCAATGCTACTAGCCAAGCGTACAAGGTGGCATGAAACCTACCCTTTGGAACCTTGTGTCACCTATGATGCCTTAATAAGTTCAGCATAAAACAGAAGTTGTATTTTCTTCCCTATTGTGACATGTCAGACAGCTTCTCGGACAAGAAAAAATGTAGGGTGGAACTTGGTTTGTGTTCATTGGGAATTGATTGGATCGTGGCATCGTTATGGTTTTCTATTGCTGTGATTTCATGCGAGTGACAGGTCGTCCCACCCCCACGCCGAAAAAACACAACATCAGAGAAGAGATGTCACTGCAAGAGGGAGGGGAAGCTATTTTGATTAAAGATTATGAGGGAACTTGAACTTTAAAAAAAAAAATAAAAAAAAATAATAATAAATAAAATAATTCATTACATTTATATAGTGCTTTTCTGGACACTCAAAGCGCTTTACATAGAAGGGGGGAATCTCCTCAACCACCACCAATGTGCAGCATCCACCTGGATGATGCGACGGCAGCCATATTGCGCCAGAACGCCCACCACACACCAGCTTACTGGTGGAGAGGAGACAGTGATGAAGCCAATTAGTATATATAGGAGGATGATTAGGAGGCCATGATGGACAGAGGCCACTGGGCAAATTTGGCCAGGATGCCGGGGTTACACCCCTACTCTTTCGAAAGACATCCTGGGATTTTTAGTGACCACAGAGAGTCAGGACCTTGGTTTAACGTCTCATCCGAAGGACGGAAATAGATTTAAGAGCCAGTCATTTTAATATAATATTACAATATTAGGGGAACACTAATTACCATAATGCTGACTTCAAATGAAACACAACACATTTATACTTATGTAGTGCTTTTATGTTAACTTTTATTAATAAAAATAATAATTTGTTGAAAAAAAACTGCTTATATTTTTAGTTCACAATTTCACAGTCATTTTACCAGTATTTTATTTACATCATATTTCCAATACAAAATATTCCAATCAGGCTCACTGGAAATACGTGCCCGTGGCAACATTTCTACAAAATAATTATTATTTCTTGCATGTTTCACAACGCTTTTAAAGTGAAATGTCCAGTGAGTGGGGCTAAAAGTGCATTCAGTTTTTGAATCTGTCAACTATCAATGTGTCATTATTACATTGGTTTTTGTATGCCGCAGTCCGGAAATGAAATGTCCGGTGAATGGCTCTAAAATGTTACCACATACACGAAACTCTTCCCTAAGTCTAATCGATAGTGTTAACAAAAGCCAAACATTAGAATGTGAGAAGCAAACACATTTGCTATAAAGCAACCATGCATTTGCTTGTTTCAAATTTGAGGTCTTTTATCGTGACTCGTGTTTCACGGGACTCGTACCCAAACACTCAGCATGTGCAATGCAATGCTGTACCAGGTGAGCTACCATGAAAGTTTATTTTTCAAATGTATTAGTTTACCAGACAGCAATTTAGTGTCGGCCCAGATCCGGCCCACATCTGGTATATGTGGATTTCACGTGTACCAGATATGGGCCGGATCTTGGCCGACACTATGTTGCTGTTTGGGTTACAAATCATGTGCATTATGATAAATGAGTTTTAAGGTCATAGCATAGTATTGTGCAAGCGATTGTGTGAAAATAGATATTTATTGATCGATAATCTGCCCTAATCATAATTTGTGTCAAAAAGGAATAAACGTGTGTTTTACAGCCTCCAGTGTTTAGTTTAGCTCGAAACTGCAGTGAATTTATATGTATGTATGTTTTTGGAGTTTTGCAGAAATGTAGGTAGAGGTTACGCGTTTTTCAATCGACATAGGTTGCTAATTTCTGTTAAAGCTTCTAATATCCTGGCTTTTTTGATGTGCTGTTGTATAACTCCTCAATCTTATTTACAGCACACATCTGACAGGATCACGAATGGATTTCTCCATAACAGTATCCTCTAATGTCTATTTTCAGGTTTTTGAGGACACGGCAATCATTGCTGACTAACATTCATTTTTAACGTTAATGACAGCAGTGTCGCGTTCCCTTTTACTGCAATTACAGAACAGGAGGAATTGTCCTCAGCTGAGGTTTCAAATTTGTCTATTTAATCCCACAACCGCTCTTGAGAGAAACCTTATTTGATCTCTTTTTCTAAGAGGATCGGATCTTTACGTCTCTCCGCATTCCGAGGGTAACGGGCTAATTTCCGTATTTAAATATTCATGTATGCAGACGAGGCAGTGTGAGTGCGTTTACACCTACACAGGGTCTGTGATAGACAGACGGTTTGTTTTACAATGAGCTTCCCCCCTGAGGGAGAGAGAGGCTAAAGGGTGGATTTCGTTCTGAAATAGCAACATTAAGGAGGCATTCTGGGGCCGCAGATGAGAAGAGAGTTTGATTGAAGGTTTGTCGTGGTGGGTGATGGTGGGGGTTGCAGGCAGCAGAGGCCGAGAGAATCGAGTGATGAGTACAAAACCACCAGCAGGATTTATCCTGGATTATGATGAAGAGTCTGAAAACTGCACAGGCATGGAAAGAGGTTTCTGTCTCTCTCTCTCCTCCTATCTCTCTCTCTCCTTCTGCCTTCTCTCTCGTTTTTCCCTTGTCGCTCTTCGCTGGGTCAGCAGAAGCATTTGGAAATGAAATGGGTTTCTTTATGGCAAGTTTACAAGGAGTCTCTCCCTGTTCTGAAAGCATTTTTGGAGAACACTTAGAGTTAATTAAGGTCCAATAATTTGCAAATGGACTGTGGATTCAGATGCAGACATTTTTCACCCCAAGCTTTCTGCTGGTGTACTGAGAGAGAGGTTGTTTTATAGTGGGGGTTTGCAAAAGAGATTGTCCCCACTCCGTGTTGTCAATAGGATACAATGAGAACTACAGCATTAGACTAAATTTGATTATAGACACATTACACTGGTGCCTGTCAGACTTGCATTCCAGAGTGCATGACCAAACCAGGGCTGTCTCATAAGTTGCTGTAAGCGACTTTTAGCCTTCACCGCTTTTGTGGCATTCTCACTTCACATCGGCAGAAATATGTCAAAGCCTTGGCAATCTCTTGATATTATCATGCGTTTGAATGGTGCACAACACCGAAGTGGCATTAACCACAATATGCTTAATTATTTTGTTATGCAAAAAATAGGCTTCAACATCCCTGTAACACTACATAGGACAAGTAGTTTGGAGGATGGATGGATGGATGGATGGATGGATGGATGGATGGATGGATGGATGGATGGATGGATGGATATAAAAACAGCTCTCACGTTTGAAACAGCTCTCTAAAAAAAAATGTTCTAGAAAAGTTTGCTTCGGCTTGTAAAAACACCTTCAAACATTGGTTATTACATAATAGGTACAGTAGGTGTGCTCTGTGACCCACAAGTGGACATTTTCTGCAGTTCATTTCTTCTGTTCATTACATCTAGGTCAGACAAAAACATGAACACACTGGAGAGCTTCCACTCCTCAATGAGGTTTGTTTTATAGCAGATATTGAAGTTGTCATTAATTGAAAGCGACACTGACACAGTTTTCTTAACTGCTCAAATCTTCTGAAGCTTTGTGAGAGTGAATAGAAAGTAAAAACGCCCTACATTTGCGCCAGAAACATACTTTACGCAATTATGCTACAGATGCGCAGACTTGGTCAACGCACTGCTAACGCACAATTAGTGCAACATGCTTTTGCGATGTTCTGGTGGAAACAATAGTTACTGTATATGTGCAAGCTTTCTCCTCCTCCTTCCCCTGGTCGTACAGTTGCTTCATAATTAGCAACATCAATACATAACATCGGTCATGCTCTGTTCACGCAGATGGCTCTCCGGCACTTTGACAGCAATTTTATGGAATCCGCAATGCATCCTGGAATGCTTCATTTATTATTAAATTAATGTTCTCAACATTATGAAAGCAAGAAATTTCTCTCAAAATTAAAACAATGAAATTCATTATAATTCATCATTCAATCATGTAATTCCAATAATTCCAAATTGCATTAATGTTTTCTATTAAAACAACAACAAAAAAGACTATGTATTGTCACACAGAGCTGTAAGTGCATTTAATCAGCAAACCACAATCACAAATATAGCCGAGATCCATGTTTGGATTACAGTAGAATGGGCATCTTGCAGGCGGCGTGGTGGCGATGACCTTCCTGGTTGAGGGCTCGAGCGGCGTGGTGGCCATCTTGGCCGGAGACGAGGGCTCAGCGTGCCGGAAGCCATCTTGGCTGAGAGTTCGCTGGTTGGAGTCAATGTATGTGCTGTCCAAACACACCAAAGAGCTGTGGCGACGATCATGTCAAGTCAAGTCATCTTCATTTATATAGCTTTTTTAACAATGTTGATTGTTTCAAAGCAGCTTTTACAGAGATAAACGTATAATTTAAGGTAACAGAGATTGTTTTGGCTTTATAGCAGTTCTTGAATAATGTTATTTTCCAGCTAAAGTTAGTTTTGATTGATTCACTTCCGTCTAAATGATCATTTGTTATTAAATTAGGGGCCGCTAAGACGACACTGTTCTCTCTAAACAGACTTTAACCCTCTGGGGTCTGAGGTGTTTTCTGGGTCCTGGAGGTGTTCTGACATGCTCTGACATTTGCGCTTATTTACTTGCTACTTGTGACATTTTCATGGCTAAAGTCTTATTACACTGCATTCAGCACAAACTCTGCTACAATAGTATATCAGCAGCATGTATGTAAAAGTTTGTAGTTTTGAGATAATGATGTTTATGCGTGGTTTGTGAAAAATAAATAAAAAATTGTCACTGAAATTAGGTCATAATACCCATACTGATTATTTCTTCACAAGACTTTTGAGAATTGTATCACGTAGCCTAGAATATTTGCTTCAAAACTATGTGAAAATCATCCTGCATACTCATTCAGATAAGACAATATATTGATTTAAAATTTGTAAGACATGTTTTGTGTAAGAAAGCTGTATGCGAGGAGGCGTTAACAACCCATGCATATTAAGTGTTTCACACCTGAGAAAGACAAAGACCCTCCCATAATGGCCCTATTAGGAGCTCTCAGGCCATATCATTATGAGGCACAAAGAATGACTGCATTTAAAAAATAATGGCTTTTTGGGATTTATATACAACACAACATAATCCAAAGATACACAAAAAGGACAAAAAAGCACATTATTGAACACACTGATCACACATTTGTTCCATTCCTGAAACATAGGCGTCATACATACCTGTCATTTCCATGTTGTTTGATTTTTTATTTTACCATCTAGGCCATGTAGGTTTAAAGAGCACCTATTATGCAAAATTCACTTTTACATGGTGTTTGAACATAAATGTGTGTTGGCAGTGTGTGTACACAACCCCCCTATAATGATAAAAATCCAACCAGTGTTTTTTTTTTAAATCCACATAAATTATAAACTGTTCTATCTCTATTCAGCATATATTCTCGATCTCTGGGCATTATTGTCCGACTCGAACAGCGTTACTGTGAGTTTCTGTTTTGATTTTGTCATTGTTCTGTGAGATGAGATTGTCCTGGCTCTGAGTGTGAGCTGGTTAGGCTCCACCCCCTGTGCGTGGAACCGCATCTCATTAACTTTTAAATGAGACACACTAAAACGGAGCGTTTTTCTCAGCCCCCCAAAAATGACAATTTAAACATGCTGTAAAAAACATTATGTGGGGTATTTTGAGCTAAAACTTCACATACACACTCTGGGGACATCAGAGACTTATTTTACATCTTGTCAAAAGGGGCATAATAGGTGCCCTTTAAGTCAGCAGGACTCCATCAGTGGTCTCTCATCTGGTCCCTGTAAAAAAAAAAAATAAAAAAAAAGAAAAAAAAAAAGAAACAACTGTGAACATGGTGATATCAACATAAACTATAGGGCTGCATGATTGTGGGAATCCATTTTTAGATTTTTTAAATTGGGTAAAAATTGCGATTTAAAAAAAATATAGCCTATTTAATGAACACCTTGTTGTGTCTTGTAGGCATATACGTGCAGTGCTGCATACAATAATAATAACAAGCCTATAGCAGCTAGGCAGCCTATAAATCGTTAAACACTTCAGTAACACTACACTAGAGTAAAAATATAATTGATTATCATAAGTTACTTCAAATGTTTACAATTGTTATGACGTTATGAAATGAGATTGGAGTAAAAACACGCATTTTACTTTTCAAACAGACAGCGCGACTGACTCAAACAGACAGCGCGACTGACTCAAACAGACAGCGCGTGCAAGACAACATTTACTGAAGTGATGGAGCCGCTGAATGTGAAGTTTATGCAACAATAACACTAACTAATATAATTCAGAATTATTTCTTACCTTAAAATCTTTGTCTTCAAATCGCATTCTTCTTCTTTGGATGTAAATCCAATGAGCTTGCGCGCGTCTTCCAAACTCGGCAAACAGCAGAGGACTGATGAGGTTAGGTACTTTGTTTTTGAGGTAATGAGCGCGATTTGCATGTCTATATATTTTGCGCGTGTGGGTGTGGTCACATTAAAAATAATGAGCAAGGGTTTGAGAAACTGGATATCTTGTTGGTTTTATACAAATTACTTAAACAGAGAATATTTGTTTTCTTTTTGAATCAGGTCATTTAAAACTACACACTTAAATGATTATAAAGATATAGAGCTCATAAATGTGTGACAAGTATTCGCTGAATTTTGTTTATGTTTAGAGACGTGCTCAAGAAAAAAAAGTTCACGAGACGGAGAGGCAGAAAGCACACCCTGTTTTTTTCTCTTTATTTTACAAAAGCACAACGTTTTGTTTTGATTTTAAGTGGACACATACAAAAGTAGATATCTCACAGATTATTTTTTCATATTTCTTAAGTCTGTATGACCATACATGACAGAGTATTTTAAGTCTATGTTGCTGCTATGTAAAAGAAAAACAGCAAAACGCGCCCGCGCGTTTGCCGACCCCAGAGGGTTAAACGCGAACCTGTGAGAAACGCAGATGGCGCTCACGTGCGCATCAAGAATTAATTATATAGTTATTTGCGTTTGAATATATGTGTGCAGGTTTGTAATTGCCTACAAACCATGCCTAAACAACATACTTGTCTTGCCTATACATTTTGATTCAGAACTTTATTTTATTTTATCACATCGGGATAGGTACGCCTTATCTGTAGAGTGGTACAGGGATCCTCCATAGGGAGAGGCTAGTTGGCGCTTGAGCACTGCGTTGTCATGGGGTCCAGGTGAAGGTCCTTCATCAGATCTGGATACGGCCTGGATCCGGCAGGCTGCGGGAAAAGCTCGGGATGAACAAATACACTAAATTAGCGTAGATGCCATTCTTCTTATGATGTAACGAGTACATCAGGATTTAAGGGAAGTGTTCCAATCATGAATGCTGTATCCTCAGAAACAGTCTCAGGTACAGCGGCCACCTTGTCTGAAGACACTGGCATGGTTGACCTGGTTGTTTCAGGCTGGGCAAGCATGAGGGGAACTGTCTCTGGCTGGGCAGGCACGATGGGAACAATCTCTGGCTCGGCAGGACTGATGTGAAGAAGTTCAGGTTCGGCAGACATGACGTGAAGACCCTGGAAGGGTGGTCTCGACTGAACGAGACCCTCGAAGGGTGGTGGTTTTGATGGGACGAGATACTGGAAAGGCGGCGGTCTCGATGGGACGAGACACTGGAAGGGCGGCTGTTTCGACCGGACGAGACACTGGAAGGGCAGCGGTCTCGACGGGACAAGACACTGGACACAGTGGGGAGACAGGGACAGAAGGGAGATCTGGGACTACTTCCTCGACGGTGTAGGAGGATCCACTCAACCACAGAATGTAATCAATGTACCTTTTTAAGGAACACGTGGTGGCAGCAGCTGGTACTTGCTGGAAGAGTGGATCATCCAAACCGCTCCATAAGATGGTGTTAAGAGCCCCATCATTCCATGGCACCCAATACGCAAGGTCGAGGAACTCCTCGATATAGTCCTCGATGGGGCGGTCCTGGGTGATGGTGAGGAGTAGGTCAGCAGGATCTTGTGGGTCGGGGTGGATGCCCATCGTGCTGCAATCTGTCATGGTCTAGTCTTCTGTTACGGAACAGAGGACCCGGAGACAGAAGGACAAGTGATTGAGTTTATTTGCAGCAATGGGTAGACAAACAGGATAATGGCCAACACAAGGGAGAGGAGAGCACAGGACTCAGACGCTGGATAGGATCTCTGGAGAAGAACGTATGAGATGATCGGTGGAGGTACACGGGAGATAAAAGGTCATAGAGGTTTCACACACATTGGTAAAACGAGACTAGACCATGAGGGAACTCAAGGTAAGTGGCTTTATGGTAACGAAGTTAACGAAGGAGATTGCAGACAGGTGCAGGTGATTGTGAAGGAGGTGCAGGTGTGGGCCAAGGAGGATGCTAGTAAATGTAGTGAATGAATTAGTGACCGTGACACCCTTCAGAGCATCTCCAAAACCATGCCAAAGCTAAGCCACATACAGCAGGGAGCAAAGTGTCACGAGAGACAACGTTAAAATACCTCATGTCTCAAAGCACAAAACATTACAATAATAATGAACATAAACAATTTAAAGGGCACTGACCTGTACCATCTGACTGCTGCAGATTAATTTCACCGTTGATAGTGTTGCCATTGAAACGCATAAATTGTTTTGGTTCAGGAGGGACTGTAAAAGGTGGCTGCTGCATCTGTCTAACTCTGCATAGCATAAAACGTGCTGATGAGATGTGATGTCAGAGCGTGGAGGGATAGAAATACATACTTTGACAGGCAAGTACTGTAGGTCATCGTATGGTTAGTCATATCATAATGATTGGAGAAACATTTTATGGTCCTACACATACCACTGACAATATATATGCATATAAATACTTTAGACACTTTCAACCAGCATAAAAAAAAAAAATCTGAAACAAATCACTTACCCTGCCTTTAAGTAAAACACCGGGCAGAAAATGTATCCTTTTAACAGAAAATCTCTGATTGGGGGATTTAAAATCTTGACATCTGGCAACTGCAAGCATGACAAATCATAGTGGGTTGTTAAAAACAATCTGTAGCCTAATATGTTGTCGCCTCTTTTTCGACAAATCAAAGAGAGGTACGAAAATGTATTTTTTCGTCAACGATATTGCATGTTTTTTTTTTATTTAAATTATTATTATTATTATTATTATTTTTTTTTATTTTATTTTTTTTTTTATGTTAATTATGCTTCATTATATATGCTTATATATAGACATGTATGTAAATGGATGTATATATACATTTATATTCTATTTCTGTTAGGCATGTCTGTATGTTTTTCTCTAAATGAAAAATAAAGAAAAATTTGATAAAAAAAAAAAAAAAAAAAAAAAAACGATATTGCATGTTGAGTCACAGTTATCGTTCAATGATGCTGCCTTTGTGTGCTATCGGACATTTCCTACTTTCCAATTCTGAAGTGATTACGAGATATGTGAATAAAATCTAAATTAATCCTAAATTAAATCTGTTCATCATATAAAGCAATCTAGTCTCTTAGTAAACTTAGATTAAACCACTCAATTTATATTTACATTATTTTACCATTGTCTTTCTGTGAAAGCTTTGGTTGAGTGGACTTTCAATGGATATACCAAAATCATGAAAGAACATTATATGTTCCGAAAATGAACAGAAGTCTTGTTGGGTTTAAAACAACATGAGGGTGAAAGATGACAGAATTTTCATTTGTGGGTGAATTATCCCTTTATAATTTGAAATATAAATTATTTGTACCCAAATGTTTGACTGGTAATGTAGGCCTATATATATTAACTATATGCAATTAGTACTATGTATACTGTATAGTATGTATGATTTTATATACAAATTTCTGCTTAAACAAGCAGTTAGCTGTAATGGGATAGAGCTGAAATTACTATTGTAATAGACATAGCACCCATGATATCAATGACTGACTATAAACCATTTATTTCCAGTTTAATTAAGTTGGCTTGGAAAAGCCAACTTACTGAAATCCTATTTAAACTTATTATTATTATTAATGGTGCTTGCCTATGGCAAAGCAACATTAGTGTTATCTTGCATACTTATTATATTTATTTTTATTCTTCCACACAAAAGTTCGGCGCGTAACTCGCCCCGCACCGTTTGTCACAGACCCCTGAGTGAGGTGTCAAATCGACCGGCTCATTGAGGAGAGGTGTGCTATATCTTTTCTAAGCGATCGGGTGTACGATGTCCGCGCAGCGAACGAAAAAGCGGCCAAAAAAGTCCCATTGACTTAACATTGCGGAATTTTCAGAAATTCAAATCCCAACTGTCATTTTTCACACACACAGACACAAAGGGCCTGACACCCCTGCATGTCTCCCCCTCTCTCTCCCTCAGAGGATTTACCGGCTCATTGAGGAGAGGTGTGCTATATCTTTTCTAAGCGATCGGGTGTACGATGTCCGCGCAGCGAACGAAAAAGCGGCCAAAAAAGTCCCATTGACTTAACATTGCGGAATTTTCAGAAATTCAAATCCCAACTGTCATTTTTCACACACACAGACACAAAGGGCCTGACACCCCTGCATGTCTCCCCCTCTCTCTCCCTCAGAGGATTTATATTATACAGCAGCCAATAAGTAATGGCCTAAAATCTTCATATTCACACCATACCAACCAGTTACAGCACCCTAGCAACCATAAGCTATAGGCACGAGGCCGCAGGCCTCGTGCACTCGTTATAATGTACTCGTTTAATAGAGATTTTAAATACTCTATAAAAACTCACTCGTAGGCACGAGGCCACAGGCCTCGTGCCTAACCTTAGCCCTAACCCCATAGTAACCATCTGTGGAGCCCTAGCAACCACCCTGAAGTCCCTAGCAACTGCCTAGCAACCGACTAGCAACCACCCAGAACACCCTAGCAAACACCTAGCAACCACCCAGAACACCCTAGCAACCACCTAGCAACCATACAGAACACCCTAGCAACCACCCAGAATACCCCTGCATGTCTCCCCCTCTCTCTCCCTCAGAGGATTTATATTATACAGCAGCCAATAAGTAATGGCCTAAAATCTTCATATTCACACCATACCAACCAGTTACAGCACCCTAGCAACCATAAGCTATAGGCACGAGGCCGCAGGCCTCGTGCACTCGTTATAATGTACTCGTTTAATAGAGATTTTAAATACTCTATAAAAACTCACTCGTAGGCACGAGGCCACAGGCCTCGTGCCTAACCTTAGCCCTAACCCCATAGTAACCATCTGTGGAGCCCTAGCAACCACCCTGAAGTCCCTAGCAACTGCCTAGCAACCGCCTAGCAACCACCCAGAACACCCTAGCAAACACCTAGCAACCACCCAGAACACCCTAGCAACCACCTAGCAACCATACAGAACACCCTAGCAACCACCCAGAATACCCCTGCATGTCTCCCCCTCTCTCTCCCTCAGAGGATTTATATTATACAGCAGCCAATAAGTAATGGCCTAAAATCTTCATAGTCACACCATACCAACCAGTTACAGCACCCTAGCAACCATAGGCTATAGGCACGAGGCCGCAGGCCTCGTGCACTCGTTATAATGTACTCGTTTAATAGAGATTTTAAATACTCTATAAAAACTCACTCATAGGCACGAGGCCGCAGATATACACTAAGAGCACCCTAGCAACCACCCAAAATGACTAACTAAATGTTAAATGAAATCAGCACGGCTGTGATAGGTCAAAGGCCATATAAAGGCACTCGTTACTAAATATTTTAATAATTTCATAGCCACGCCCTGGCAACCACTTAGGGCCCCCTAGCAACCATAAAACATATACAAGCCATATATCAGCTCCAGAAAATTGTAGAAACATGGAGTTCGGCTTTTTTGACTCATACAGTTTATGAGATGATATTCAAAGACTAGTTGATAGTCCAAACATGCTGTTTGGTATAAACGTGTAACAACATGAATTACTTTAATTACAAAATGACTTGTAGTTTCAGTGATTTTTCTTTTATTCCTTAAAAAAAAACGTTATCTGTGGCACATAAAAAAATTTTTTTTAAACTAAAATTATTTAGATATCTTATTTTATCCATAGGAATGAAACAGTAACTATGGTAACCAGCATTCGTTTTGCCAGGTTGGGCGGAGCTTCCTTCCCAAATATATATTTTGTGCAAGTGTATAAAATAGTTTATTAGGCAGGGATATAACACAGCTTCTCATATATGTTTGCTCCATTACTGATGATTGACAAGAGCATTACATACATACTACGCACTGTTGCTCAGTATTAAATTATAGCTTGAGATGCATGATATTTTAATTTGCTAACAGAAGGATACACAAGCAGCACGTGCATGGACGCGCAGGCGGTTGTCGTGGTAACGAACATCACATCAACCTCTTGTGCATCTGTGCTGAGCTTCCGGTGAAATCACAAAACGAAATGCACACGATAGTGTCCCTGTTTGATACACAACCACTGATTCGGTTTGGATGAGTAACAAAAAAAAAAAAGATTAGAACCAGACAGGCTTGTCAAAAGTTCTGACTCTAGAGTCTACTCTAGACCATTGTAGTACACAGTCAAAACTTCTCGGATCTATGCATTTATTCACGTGAAAATGCTCAGCCTCAAAACAAAATAACCATTATTTCTGGAAATATAATCGTAATATGCTGAAATAGACAGTAATTGAATTTAGACACGTTAAGTCACACTTTAATTTAATTATGAAAACAAATATTTTTGATTTTGTGCAACAGCTTCATCTCTCCGACCCACGTCAGCGTCCGAATTCACTCACTTCATTACTCCTAATAGTGCTATAGGGATTAGTGAATGAGTGAAGGAGTGAGCGGTTTCGGACACAGCTTCGAGACAATTCGCTTCCGAGTCATATTAAAGATTTGTTCACGATGAACGAATCGTTCATGACCGACTCACTAGAAGGTGTGATTCTATTGGTCGTACAATCAAAGCTCGCTGCTGATTGGCTGAGAGATCGACTTCACCGGAGGAGAACTGCAAACTTCCCGCATTATTCTCTTGAGGTGAGTTCAAATGGTTGTTGTCAAATATGCTGTTTTATAAAGCCTTGATGTCAAACGCAGCTTTTAAAAAAAAATTAAATGTAGGCAATATTATCTGTATTACAATATGAGATGTGTTTATATCGTTTTTGCTAACACTATAACTTTTTTTTCTCTCTGTCAAAATTGTAATGTATGATAATGTCTAACGTTACAGCTAGCCACCCTTCTATCTTTGTGTAAAAACGTAAAATTATATGTGTGTTTGATGGCTGTATTACGTCCTTTGGTTTTTGATGTTTGTGTAGCTTACAATAGCTTAACGTTACTCGCTGTGTGAGGAGTGTATTCATTTTGGCGCTTATTTTAACGTTTCTGCTGAGGTAAAACATTTAACGCCCAATCAAAGGTTAACGTAACAGTTAGTCTCCGGTGAGAACGGATTTCAGTGCGCGCACACTGACAGTTATCATAAACAATAAAGTGCAAATATAATGTAGGCAATGTTATTGGTATTAATATGAGGTGTAACGTTAGTTTATATCAGTTGTGTTTACACTGAAGCTACCCTTTTCTCTGTAAAGATGGGAATGTATGAAAAGTAAGGCTTACAGGCTAGCCACACATATATCTTTGTGTGAAAACGTAAAATTATATTTTGTGTGTTTGATTTATTTTACATTCATGCATATGGATGGATGTTAGAATGAAGTGTCGTTGATGCAGGTCGCTTCACGTCAATCAAAGGCAGCGTTGAGCAGTACAGCCAATCAGACGCGTTTCTGCTGAGTTTAAAAATGCAACATCCAATCGAAGGCGGTTAGAATAGTCACCGGTGAAGAAATCCGTTGATAGATTTCAGTGCACGCCACTGACACAAATCTCTAATCATAAACCACAAAGTGCAAATATAATGTTTAAGTAATTCATTTTGCACAGTAGACAGCTGCCGCCAAAGCAATTTTTTGTCCCGCCAAAGCTTTATTTGATCGGTGAGTGATAGACTGCTGCGCTTGTGACAGGGCGCGCACTGAAAGAACGAGCAGAGAGAGAGAGAGCGCGCGCCCCAGCTCGGCCCGCGCGCGCGCGCCCTCACCGTCTTTAAAGCACTGCAAATAATCAGTCTCCCCTCGCTCAATTATCAAAATCAAATGACACGATGGTAAAATTTCGGAACAACAAAGTTTCACGATTTTTTTCCTGAATTATCGCTGGGTGTGAATTGTGCTGAAAAACAATCAGCCTTATCTTCTCTGAAAAGCGTTCCGCACATTCAACTACACTTTAAATAAACGGAAAAAAAACCTATCCAGTGATGAAATGTTTTCTGTGTTGACACAATCTTATGCGATGTCCTAACTACTGGGATAGTAACGTTACACATCCGATTCACGAACTATGACTCATTTGAACCGATTCACTTTGAACTAAATTCACGAGACGTCTGAAACCAATCGATAACACTTTACAATAAGGTTACATTTATTAAACACTAGTTTAACGTCTAGCTTCATTAGTTAACATTAACTATCAATAAACTGCACTTCTACCGCATTTATGAATCTTTGTTAATGTTAATTTCACCATTTACTATTAGCCTACATTATTGAAATCAAAAGTTGTATTTGTTAACATTAGTTAATGCACTGTGAAGTAACATGAAAAAACAATGAACAGCTGTATATTTATTAACTAATGTTAACAAAGATTAATAAATACAGTAACAAATGTGTTTCTCATGGTTTGTTATACATTAACTAATGTTAACAAATCAAACCATATTATAAAGTGTTACATACAAATCATTTACTCAGAACACCTCTTAAAGTAAAAAAACTTTTCCCATTTATTTTAGTAAGAGTGGTTAGCAAGATTTAACCTTAATAAACAAAAGTATTTTCAGGTTATTTATGTGACAATGTGTAGATTTTTGTAGAAAATTACCCCCAAAAATAATATAGTTTAGACTGGAGTGAGGTGAAAATTTTCAGCTTTTCCCCCAGTGGTATCATTATTTACAATGAAAGTTCAAGTTACATGGGTTGTGAGTGTGGTGCTGAATTTTATGACACTCTTGTTTCTCTGTTTCAGAATACTGTTTTCACGAGCATTCCTTACTGCATTTTAAAGGTAAAGGTTTAATTAGGGACATGGCCACAAATACAAAATGCTTTAGATTTGGCTTGTTGATAAGGAAATCGTTATAGTTAAAAAATTATCAGGATCCAACAAGGTCTTAAAATATAAACTGTTTTGTGTATGCAAGAAATTATTAATTACCCATCCATTCTCCAAACCACTTTGGATGGCCAGTCCATCAGAGGTTTTAGGACGCATATTTTACATAACTCTGCTTCTTGAAAAGAATGTATTTCAAGAAAAGACATTCTTAATATAAATATATAATTAATATTGAACATGCAAAGAAGTTATGGATAGTTGACTCAAGTTTAGTCATTTTTCATTATGTTGTTATTGTTATTTTTTCAGACTGACTGATCAGAGCACAACCTGCATCTTCTGCTGCACTTTTCTCCTTGGTTAGTATTAATATGGTTTCTTAAGCTGTACTATGACATTTTCATCACATCACCTTAATTGTAGTCCCTGTGCCCTAATATGTTTTTCTGTTCTGTGTCTTTACAGGTTCCTTGTGTTTTGGTGTTTTCTACAGAGAGCATTTAATTTCTTACCCCCGCTCCCCACACACAAAAAAAAAAAAAAAAAATTTTTTTTACAAGTTTACACAGTGTCTCTTTTTCTTTGTTGTTTAACTGTTTTGTTTTTTCTTCCTGAGAGTACTACAGTTGTTATCTTTTCAGTCTCAACAGCAGTTACATCGGGAGAACTTTCAAAGTATGTGCCTATCAAAGGGAGAATGTCCTGTCAAAATGAATTTGACTAACAAATAAGTGTATTTTAATATGCATTACTTTTGAGGATTAAAAATAAATACATGGTTAATTTTGATGTTTTGAGTATTGAAAGTAAAATCTCTACTTTTAGAAGTTACCTAGTTAGATAAATTTGTCAGGAATTATTCTTTTTATCTCATCATATTTTAAAGGATGCCGCGGAAAGGAAAGAGGTCTCAGGCTCAACAAGTGCGTCGGCGAAAGGAGGACCTTGAGGATGAACAGACCAGAGCCTCCAGGATTAACCGGGTACTATTGATATCTGTGTCTTGGATTTCAACATGCTCATTTCAGGGCACCTTAATGTTTGGGACTAGGACTGTTATGATTCCTCGATTAAATTTGAGTGCTTGATTTGTAAAAACAAAACAAAAAAAGCAACCTTGATTGCAATTTACACCTTATTATTAAATCCAGTCTAGCGTTAGTTCTGGCAGGTCACGTAAGTCAAGCTCGCATCAGCTGGGTCTCAGCTGATCCACGTCTACCTATAGGAATACGACGCCTATCACTGTATACATATAAGCTCCTTCAGTATTATCAGCAGCTATCGCGTTTCTCAGGAACTAATTACCCTTCTCCATCCCAGCTCCCCCTTTAATCAGAATAAATTCTCGAATTATGTTGTACTTTAAAATCTTGAATCAATAATATCTGTTGTTTCATGAATAATGAAAAAACTTTTCTATTTTTAAATATTTTAAAATGCAATTTATTTATTTATTATTTTTAGTCGAATGAAAGACAATTTTTTTCCAATCATATATTTCGTCATTGAAGATTTCGTAAAAATAGTGTTAAAATATCATGTGGTTTTGTTCACATGAACCCATATGTATCGTCTTGTGAGCTAATAAGTGTATCGTAATTAAATTTTTTACCTTTTCTTTAGTTTTTTTGTTTAACTTTAAAACTGTTTATCAAAAATGTCAAGTGCAATTTAAAATTAAACACAGAGCCTATAACACTGATTTTGATCAGCAGCCTAATTTCATGCATGATTATTTACAGGTTGAACAGGCAAGCACCAGTGCAGCTGTAGCTCAGTTTTCGGGTAGAATGCATGCAGAAGGTGGTGATATTGCACCCAGGGTTTTGTCTGTGCAGGCATCTCATTGTCAGGGTGATTATAGGTATGACAGTTTCTCAAGAAATCATCAGTGCACGTGTGTAGCGTTGACATTTTTGGCCAACCAGAGTGAAGGGATTGCGTTCAAGATGCCTGACCTTGATAGAATTCTAGAGGAGGGAGATGCGTTATATGTCAGCATTAACTGCAGCTTATTGCTGAAAGACAGTTTAATCGCAACCTTCTGACGTTGGAGGAAATACCGTTGAGTGTTGCATCACTTAACCGGACACACAATGTGCTGAAGTCAGGAGTGATGATTGGATTCCTCAGAGCCAGAGGGACCCCTGGCACTGAAGAGTGGTGCATTCCTCTCACTGAAAGACTGCAGTGTCTCTCCACAGATGTCAGGCATGCTTTACTCCTTGTTGCTCCTGAGTGTATTGCTGTGTTCAGAGACAGATCTGGAAGGTACGGATACTTTGATTCTCACTCGAGGACTGCTGCAGGCTTGCCCCATCCTACTGGTCATGGAACTGCTGTCATGTTGACTTTCACCCACCTGAGTGACATGGCAGACACAGTTCTCAAGATATTCCAGGATCGTGGTGATGAGACCAGCTATGAGTTCATGCCTGTATCATTTGAAACCGAGCAACAGTCTGTCCAACTGCCTTCACCATCTGTTTGTGAACAGGTATCACTAGTGATTTCAGCTCTACAGGAACCAATAACAAATGTTGGAGCCAATGTAAATCTGGTTGGCTCAGGAGCTAAAAACCCAGATGTGGTATATAAAACAAATAAGCACAGGAGAAGAAAAGAAATGCGTAAAACTTCAACATTTTCAAAACAACATGGAAAACTTGAGGGCACAACTGCATCTAGTCTCATAAGAAGAAATAAAAAAAAGGAATATGACAGAAAGAAGTATGTCAGCTGTTTGCAATTCCAAACAAAGAAAAAGAAGTCATTAAGCAAAAGTATCATCAGGATACTCTTTTCAGAAACAAAAAGAAAGACTACATACTGAGGAGATACCGCACAGATACTCTCTTCCAGAAGAAGATGAAAGACTACACGAAGAAGAAATACAGCACAGACGCTCTCTTCCAGAAGAAGATGAAAGACTACATGAAGAAGAAATACAGCACAGATGCTCCCTTCCAGAAGAAGATGAAAGACTACATGAAGAAGAGATACAGCACAGATGCTCTCTTCCAGAAGAAGATGAAAGACAATATGGTTAGGAGGTACAGCACCGATACTCTCTTCCAGAGGAAAATGAAAGCCTACATGGTTAAGAGATATGCAGGTGACCCAGAGTTCAGAGCACATCACATACTGCGATGTACCCTGCGCAAGACCCAGAAATGTGCTGCCGATGCTACATATCGCGTTTTTCATCGATTGCAATGCGCACTCAGGATAAAAAGGAAATATAGACCTTACATCCGTTCCAGCCAAGAAACACCCCAGCCTTTGGTTAACAAAGCGATGGAAAGTGCCATACATGCATTCCGGTGTAAGATTCAGCATGGCCCTACTCATGTCTGCACAGTCTGCCACAGAGCCCTGTTTCCTGATCAAGTCAGGGTCTGTAATAGAACGAGATATGACAAAAACGTTCATGTTGCAGCGTCTTGCCTAACCGGAAGTATGTTCACGCTTGTGATAGTGTCTGCTCAGGTTCCTGCGTAGTACCGGAAGAGAGAAGACAGGAATGGATTTGCCACACTTGTGACAACCATCTTAAGAGAGGACAGATGTCTTCAAATGCAGCAGCCAACAAACTGGAGTTGCCACCAATCCCTGCGGAATTGGATGAATTAAATGTCCTTGAGCGTCAACTCATTGCAAAAATTTTACCATTTGCAAAAATAGTTTCATTACCCAAAGGACAGCAGAGAGCAGTACGTGGTGCTGTCGTGTGTGTGCCCTCTGAGATGGAGAAGACTGTCAACTCTCTGCCAAGACCAAGAAGTGAGGCCCAGCTGCTGCAGGTGAAGCTGAAGAGACACGTTAAGTTTAAAGGATACCAGCAGTTCCAGACTGTGAATATGCATAACGTGCTTGCAGCTTTATCAAAGCTGAAAGCAATGCATTCAGAATACAGGGATATCTCCATAAGAGAAACTGCTGTATTTGAAAGTCCCCTAGACGAGGAAGCTGATGTCTCTGAAAGTCACCTAGACGAGGAAGCTGATGTCTCTGAGAAGCAACAAGAAGTCGATGTTGCTGAGCAGGATGAGCAACAAGTTAGCGTTGAGGAAAAGGATGAGCTTCGACCCGGCCTCACATTAGACACGTGCATGCAGCCGCCCGACATCGGACAGGAGATCTTGTCGTACGGTGAGGGAATATTTAGTATCGCACCTGCACAAGGACATAAGCCTGTTGGATTTTTCAAAATCCCAAAGCTGGAAGCCATGGCGTTCCCTGTTCAATTCCCCACTGGACAGAATTCCATTGACGAGGAAAGACAAATTTCAATATCTCCCAGTATGTATTTCAACGCGAGATTGTTCAGCGTGGACACGCGTTTTGCAAAAGATCAGAGTTATCTTTTCTTTGCACAGTTTGTAACGGAAACGCACCTGGCTAGAAACAGCATGTCTATCCAGTTGCGAAAAGGCAAACCTATTACAAGAGATGGCCGGAGAATTTCCAACAGACTGCTTCAAGACAACCGGGAGGTTGAAAGATTGCTACACAACAGAGACGCCACACGGTTCATGCAACCACTGAGAGGCACTCCATCGTATTGGGAGAAAACTTTGCGAGATCTACAGGCTATGATAAGACAGTTAGGAGCCCCTACGTTTTTTTGCACGTTCAGCGCAGCCGAAATGAGATGGCCTGAAGTAATAACCGCAATCAAGGCCAACAAGGTGAACACGTCGACTTTTCCGAGCTTGACTGGACGACGAAGTGTGAAATCCTCCGAAGCAACCCAGTCACTGTTATGCGTATGTTTGAGAACGGGTGGATGCGCTAATGACTCATCTGCTTTTCTCGCCAGCCCAACCCATTGGTGAAGTTGAGGACTACTTTTACCGAGTGGAGTTCCAAGCTAGAGGAAGCCCACATATCCATCTTCTTGTTTGGATAAAGGACGCACCCGAGTTTGAACAGGACTCTGATGAGGATGTTTGTAACTTTATCGACCGCAACATAACCTGCCGGTTGCCCGATTCCTCGGCTGATCCTGAGCTTCACCGGATCGTCACAGAGGTCCAGCTTCACAGCAGGAACCATTCAAAGTCCTGTAAGAAGGGAAATGTATTGTGTCGATTTGGGTTCCCCAAACTACCGGTGTCTAGCACCAAGATCACTCGTCCGCGACCACAGCGTCCTGAAGAAGAGGATGACACGGACACTTCTCCATCCGGAAGCTGCATGTTTGCGTCTAAAACCACACAACCACAGCGTCCTGAAGAAGAGCACGAGAAAAAGCAAGCGGACAGAAGGAAGTTGAGACAGGAAGCTGCTCGAAAGGCAATGAGCGAAGCCAGGACCAAACTCAAGCCGGTGTGGGATCTGTTGAATGACCCCCAAGCCTCCTTTGACAGCTTGTCAGAGCTACTGACAGAGTGTAAGATGTCCATCGAGGATTACAATGAGAACGTCAAAGCATTGTCCAATGCCAACGTGATTCTGCTGAAGCGTGATCCAAAGGAGTCTTGGGTGAATGGATACAATCCTGATTTATTAAGGGCATGGAACGCCAATATGGACATTCAGTTCGTTCTTGACGCTTTTAGCTGCGTTATGTACATGCTTTCGTACATTTCCAAGCCGGAGAATGAAATGGGCGATTTACTTAAAAACGTAATCAAGAGTGTGCGCGAGACAAACGTTAGCGAGGAAGATGAGATGAAGCAGATAATGCAAGCCTACTCCAAACACAGGCAAGTTAGCGCTCAGGAGTCTGTTGCACGAACATGCAGCTTACCGTTGAAGAAGTGTTCACGAAGTGTTGTGTTTCTACCGACGGATGATGACGCGCTAAAGATGAGTCTTCCCCTTAGTGTCCTACAAAATAAAAATCCAGATTCAGAGGACGTCTGGATGTCGGGGATGATCGATAAATACAGGGCAAGGCCTCAAACGCGTGATTTTGAAAAGATGTGCCTGGCAGATTTTGCTTCGGAGTGCCGCATCGTGTATGGTCAGCAAACGGAAGGCAAAAATGTTCACCGGCTGCTCAACGGCATGGGTTTTTTCAGAAAAGAACGTCTGGAAGGCTGCAGTCATTAGGTTTGCACGTTATTCGGAGAAAAAACAACCCGAAAAGTTTTACTGTAGATTACTAAAGCTTTATATGCCGCATCGGACCAACGAACAGCTAAAACCTCCAAGATTTCCAACCTACGAGACGTTTTACAAAGGTGCATCTGTGGAACTACCTTCTCACCCTGGTTTGCTGTTTCCTGTCTGTGCCATAGTTCAAGCGAACAAGGAGAAGTTTGAAAAACACAGTGACGAGTTGGACAAGGCATTCGATCAGCTGGAACGGCAAGGACCGCCTGAGAACGCATGGAACGCTTTTGCACCTGAAGTAGAAGTGGATCGCTTGGAGTGCGTCGCCGAACGACAAGACATCATACCGGATGATGAGGACGTACAAGATGATATCCCAGAATTCCAGGTTCTTGAACATGGAGACGGGGTCGTGCCACAAATAGAGGCACCGCAGATGAGTGTTGAATTTGTCAGGAAGTTGTTCAGAAGTCTCAATGAGACGCAGGCAGCCATCTTCTACACGGTCTGCCAGTGGTGTCAGAAGCGTGTGTGGGGTCATAATCCAGAACAGTTTTTCTACTTCGTGTCAGGTGGTGCTGGTTGTGGCAAATCGCACGTCATCAAGTGCATACACACGGAAGCGACCAAGATTCTGCGACAACTGCCTCGACTACGGGAGGAAGGGGATCTCTCCGTGCCTACGGTGCTCTTGAGTGCGTTTACTGGAACGGCCGCATTCAATATTTCCGGTAAAACACTCCATTCCATTTTGAAACTTCCAAGGAATCTGAAGCCACCGTATCAAGGACTTGGAAATGCCCTAGATGAGCTTCGAGCAAAACTACGCGACGTGGAGATTCTTATCATCGATGAAGTGTCCATGATTTCGAAGGATCTTTTTGCCTACATCAACTGGAGATGTCAGCAAATCAAAGGCAGCAAGAAACCTTTCGGGGGAATCTCTGTCCTCGCCGTGGGCGACTTTTATCAACTGCCACCTCTGGGTAAAGCCAAACCCCTCTGTGTGTACGAAGAGGATGTCCTGGACTTCTGGAAAGACCATTTCCAAATGGTTACTCTCTCCGAGATCATGCGTCAGAAAGAAGACTTGGCTTTTGCCCAACTTTTAAACCGCATACGGGTGAAGCAGAAGACGACGACCTTGCCGAAGAAGATCGAGCTTTGTTGCTCCAGGCTGTGAAGGACCCCAAAGACTGCCCGTGTGATGCACTGCACGTATTTGCCACCAACAAGGAAGTCCACAGACACAACACTGAAACAATCCAAGCTCTTCACACTGACATCATTACCATCGATGCCGAAGACTACAGGAAAGACCCAAGAACGGGAGGGATGAAGAGACAAGCGAGGCCCGTCACCGGTAAAAAGGACGACTTGTCTGACACCATACAAATTGCGTTGGGAGTACGCATAATGGTGACTAGGAATTTGGATGTCGAGGACGGTCTATGCAATGGGTGCTTTGGGAAGATTTCTCGTATTGTCAATAAGACAAAAGATGGAATCGACACCGTACACCATGCTAGGGCTTCAGCTCGACAATCCACATGCAGGGAAGAAAAACCGCAAAAGGGTGCAAGGTGAAGACGACGACTGTGTGTACATCGAGAGATCCGAAGAAAGTCTGAGGAAAGGAGCCGTTCGTCGACAATTCCCCATCAAGTTGGCCTACGCCTGCACAGCTCACAAAGTCCAAGGCATGACGTTGGAGAATGCCGTGGTTTCACTGAAGAAGATATTCGAGCCGGGAATGGCCTACGTTGCCCTCAGCAGAACGACCTCGCTTCGTGGACTACACATCACGGACTTCAGCGAAAAGAAGATCTATGCCGATGCTACAGTCACAGCATCGTTGGAAAACATGACGAGAGCATCATTCGAAGGAATCATGCCGCTTTTACAGCAGGTTAGGGAAACCAACTTGGATCAAACGCTGAAAATAATCCATCACAACACAGAAGGACTGTCATCACACATCGAAGATATCCGATGCCATCACGAACTGCTTCTGTCGGATATTCTTTGCATGACGGAAACTCACCTGACCGGGTCACTCATGACACCCCACGTCCAACTGGAAGGGTACAACGCATTTATGCGCAACAGACATGTCTCCTACTCGACACACCAAGAAATTGCACAGAAAGCTGGTGGTGGAGTCGCAATATATTGCAAAGAGCATATTTCTGCTCAGCCTAGGCAGTTTATACAAGATGTGACCGATCTGGAGTATGTCGTCATCAAAGTGGATAGCCCGATCAAAGCAACGATCGCTGCTGTGTACAGGCCGCCACACTACGGATTTGAAGAGTTCTCGAAAAACTTGAAGAGTCTGCTGGATTATTTGGACATCGTGGACGAACATCCAGTACTAATCTGTGGAGATTTTAATGAGGATCACCTCAGCGCAGGGAATAAAACTGTTCTGGAATTGTTCCAGTCTAAAGGATACACGCAACTGATCACCACAGCAACAACCAAAAAGAACACTCTACTGGATCATATATACATCTCTCATCCGGATTTGTGCCTTCAGTCAGGTGTCTTGCATAGTTATCATAGTTATCACAATCCCGTGTACTGTATTTTGCGTAAATGAGTTTTTGTGATGGACCGGTATTGTTGTATGTTGCGGTAGCTAGTATGCCATACGGAACCGTTTGCCACTGCATCCGCTACTAATGACTACAGTGGGGCTTCCGCGGCCTTATACAAACGGTTGGGCGCGTATGGTTGGGTTGTTATGCCATACGGAACCGTTGCCAATGGACCTGGATTCATGACATCAACGGGACTTCGACAGCCTTCATCAAACGGGTTGGCGCGTATGGTCGTGTTGCGGTTAGATTGTGGCGTTAGAGATTGTGGTTAGGAGATTGTGGTTAGGTCATTTTAAGGGTTTATACCACTGAGCTACGAGGAAGGAGCAACGTCAGCAGCAGCAGCAGCAGGAAGGACAGAGGACTAGCGTGACAGCTCCAGGGAGGACACAGACAGTCAGTGCAACAGTGGCAGTAAGTTATAAAAGACAAGGGAAAGAGAGAAGTAGCAAGACACCATTGTAATGTTTGATTTTGACCTTATAACATACATTTTAACTTGAATTGATGTTCAATCTACAAAATTTGTGACAATCTGTGCGGGATATGCAGTCCCCTGCTATTCTATGATTGATATGTGCCCTTCTGTAAAGTTGCAGGAAGAATTGGGAGACCATAGCAGTCCTGTCTGGATATGAGTGTGCAATTTACCTTCTAAAGCTAAGTGTTAAATTTTTTTGCTTTAGCTGTGTACTACTGCTTTGCATAACCGCGTTTGAATGGAAATGTTATATTTGAATCTCTAATTTTGATTTTTATGTTTTTCATGAACCAGCCAAATGAAGTGAGATTGTCTGAGATCACGTGTGCTACATCAATGACGACGACGAGCTGGATACCAGATTATGTGTCAATTTCTTTCCGTAAGTTTTATTTCTGAGTTTGTTTTTTAATTTTCATTAGTATGGGTGTATTCGTGATCCCATTGTTCATTTGTTAATTTCATTGCCCAGAGAACAGGTCCAAATAACTATGGCATTGAGGACAACTCTGAAGAATGAAGAAGCAGAGGAAGAAGCACACTGAGGTCAATACTACTGATAAGGTGTAGTATTTCAGTGCATTTTATTATACAATGGTTTCAGGGTTTTTCCCGCGTCAAATGTCTTCGTTGGTGGCCAACAGACACTGTTGTCCTATCTTGCTCTCTTATTTAAAAAAAAGAGCAGATTTTACCACTGGATTTCATAATTTTGTTATATAATCATATTGCTATTAAAAAGTTAAACTAAAAATAATAGAATCAAAAGGTTTATTTTAACTAATAGTCTTAATTTTCTAACATATAGCTAACAATTGAATAAAATGAACAGCTAGCTAACAACAACTTGCTATGTGCTTTATGATATTAATCACTCCAGTATGAACTTTTTGACAGTTATTTATTTTAAAAAACTGCTGTTCAATGTTTATTAATGTTAGTTCACTGCATTTACTAATGTTTACTAATGTGCACTTACAACTTTTGATTTGAACAATGTACCGTATTAGTAAATGTAAAAATCACTAACAAAGATTAATAAATGCTAAAAAAGTTAAATGCAGGAAAAACCATGGGTTTTGTTCAAAGATGTATGATTTAATGTAAAAACTAAAGGCTTACATCTGACCCATCAACTATGCTGCTCAATAAGTAAACAATTCAAATAAATTCACTAACATTATCATATAACATGTATCTCCTCTGCCCTCAGGATATCCAGGGAGACAGATGCGTGCCATTCAGCATAGAAACACCAGAGATCGAGTTCACCTGAGCGCAGATTGAAACCAGCTTCTCCTGCGCAAACCTGAGAGACGGTCTGCGGGTGGAACTCCAAAGTTGAAACCAAATGTCTTTTTAAAGACAACAACGGCTCTTTTCAGAGCTACCCACTCCTTCAAATAAAGAGCATTTTTACAAATGTATTCACAACAAAATTCTCAGCACTATAGGCTAAACTAGTACATAATAAATAAATAAAATATATTTTTATAATCTTAGGGGTAATGTTTTAAAGATAATTTTAATACAAAGTATATCTAATAACTAGTACAACACTAGGATCTAATCCAGGGATGGGCAACTCCGGTCCTGGAGGGCCACTGTCCTGCAGAGTTTAGCTCCAAGCTCTGATGAAACTCACCTGCTGTATCTATCTAGTTAATCCTG
>JARPMJ010007082.1:0-46267 GCA_033366665.1 Phoxinus dragarum
AAATTTGATTTCTCAGTTTATGACCCCTTTAAAAACATAATGATTTAAACATACTTTGTAATAATGTCAAATTAAACGTTTTATTTCAAAGTCCACTTTAAAAAAAAGTAAGTGTCCATAATAGGATGTGCAGAAGTAACATCATGTTCTTGAAATGTTTCCAGCATTATAAACGCCTGTTTGACCACAACATGTCATTTATTCCAGTATCCATCCATGGAGTTGAGGATGAAACTGGTCCTGTAGTGACGTCTGACATCCCACGGTTTTCGTCCCACACCTGAGCAGCTTCAGCGTATTCGTTTTGCACTGGTGTGAGACTTAGACCGGAGGGGCCAAGAAGGCTCGGTCTTCTTCAGCCACACATGACTGATCTCTCAGCTCACATGTTTGTATCATTAACCTTTAGTACAGACTGACAAATGTTGCTTTCAGCACTATATGTAAACTGCTGCTATATGCCATGTATTAGCTTGTTTCCGCCACAGAATAAAACGGTTTACATCTCGCAATTATGACTTTATTTCTCAGAATTAAATGTATATAATAAAATATACATATAATATCACTTTATAATTAAATATAAAGTCAGAATTCCGAGATATAAATATATACTTAAAAACACGCAATTGCGCCTTTATCACGCAATTCTCACTTTATAACACACAATTGTGACTTTATATCATGCAATTCTCACTTTATAACACACAATTGTGACTTTATATCATGCAATTCTCACTTTATAACACACAATTGCGCCTTTATCACGCAATTCTCACTTTATAACACACAATTGTGACTTTATATAATGCAATTCTCACTTTATAACACACAATTGTGACTGTATATCACGCAATTCTCACTTTATAACACAATTGTGACTTTATATCATGCAATTCTCACTTTATACCACACAATTGTGACTTTATATCATGCAATTCTCACTTTATAACACACAATTGTGACTGTATATCACGCAATTCTCACTTTATAACACAATTGTGACTTTATATCATGCAATTCTCACTTTATATCACACAATTGTGACTTTATATCACGCAATTCTCACTTTATAACACACAATTGTGACTTTATATCACACAATTCTCACTTTATAACACAATTGTGACTTTATATCATGCAATTCTCACTTTATATCACACAATTGTGACTTTATATCACGCAATTCTCACTTTATAACACACAATTGTGACTGTATATCACGCAATTCTCACTTTATAACACAATTGTGACTTTATATCATGCAATTCTCACTTTATATCACACAATTGTGACTTTATATCACGCAATTCTCACTTTATAACACACAATTGTGACTTTATATCACGCAATTCTGAGATAAGTCACAATTACCTTTTTTATTTTGTGGCGGAAAAACAAGCTTCCATATAATGTGTTGTAGTATCATGTGACAAATATTTGAACTTTAAAATGACATGATTTCAGCTAGAGTTATCATGAATAAACATTACCAGGAATATGTGACTTTCAGCTCACAATCAGGTGTTTGCTCAGCTTTAAATGGATCTGTGTACTGAACCCTGCCAGGCAACAGAATACAGGCCTCTGAACCCACAGCAACCGCGACTCTATTTCCCACAATAACACAGTCCGTGAGTCTAAAAGAATAAAGACAAGAAGCAACACTAAAAGCTGTTATTTATTAAGTGGGAGGATTAACTGGCAGGGAAGAGAAGGAAGGGTGCTTCCCCAAGACACAGTTAAAATAGCATCAGCACCCTCCTCGACAGAAGAACACTTTAATTGTAGCATACAAATGTAAACTGTCTGAGCTTTAGATTTGGTACGGTGTGATATAACTGTTTGCAAAGTTTCAAACATCAAAGTGTAGATGAATGGCATTAGTGTCTCCCAAATGAAAGAATTGATTCTAAAACGAGTCAGTAATTCCAGTCTTATTTTCTGCTCGAACATGCGTAGGTTTGTGACTAATTTGCATAATGCTAGGCTAAGGTTTTCATTGGCTGTCCGCAAACAATATTTACTTTGCCCCGCCCTCAAACACTATAGTTGTATCTGAGACTGGAAGAGTTTGGTTCGTATTGTCCATGTCGAGAAGACGCTGTTTTCTGCGCTGCAAATGCAAATCCACTTTACATGCACTTCAAGAGGATGAGATTGATACGGTAAAACCGACACCATCGTTACTGTTCGTATCACTGTGTATCAAGTGCTGAGGAAGAGCTGAAATTCAGATGTGTTAATGGATGTTACTATTCTGACACACGCTCTAAGCAGTAGACCAATCACAACAGACTGGGCCATCTGACCAATCAGAGCAGAGTAGACCAATCACAACAGACTGAGCCATCTGACCAATCAGAGCAGAGTAGACCAATCACAACAGACTGGGCCATCTGACCAATCAGAGCAGAGTAGACCAATCACAACAGTCTGAGCCATCTGACCAATCAGAGCAGAGTAGACCAATCACAACAGACTAAGCCATCTGACCAATCAGAGCAGAGTAGACCAATCACAACAGACTGAGCCATCTGACCAATCAGAGCAGAGTAGACCAATCACAACAGACTGGGCCATCTGACCAATCAGAGAAGAGTAGACCAATCACAGCAGACTGAGCCATCTGACCAATCAGAGCAGAGTAGACCAATCACAACAGACTGAGCCATCTGACCAATCAGAGCAGAGTAGACCAATCACAACAGACTGAGCCATCTGACCAATCAGAGAAGAGTAGACTACTATTTTAAGGGGCACATGCTTGGGCCATATAGCGTGTGCACAACAGCACACACTTTGCTTCTCTCATCTACACAGACGCAGCATTTCATATTTTTGCAAACCATAACATAATTCCAAGGAAAAATATTACACACGAGGGAAATCATTGTGGTGTCCATGAAGATGTGAAAAACTAGGCATAAATCTATCTTACACATTTACCCAAATTATTCAGGCTAATTGTAGTAATGACGGATCAAACCTGTTAGATTAATAGTCACAAGACACATCGGTATATAAGGACAAAGATCTGACAAAGTGGGTTATCCGTCAAGAACCAGGAAAAAAAAATCTGAAGACTGCAAAATCACCGTTACCATCATGTAAGTTGCGTGCGCCGGCAAATCCGCCGTTATAATAGCAATCCGCCATGAAACAAGCGCGCCTGCTCTTAAAGGGAATGTGAGAGGACGCTCTGATTGGTTTATTTCACGTTACGCCCAAACCACACCTATGAGTAATGAAGCGACTTCAGACCTACTCATTTTAGATTTGCGTCGGATCCACCCACATTGTTACTTGCGTTCACCCGCGCCGCTACCCATGGGCCCGGTCCGGGCCCGCCCATTTTGACCCAGGCCAAGGGCCGTTGCTAGACTCGTGTAAATCTGCTGTGCCCCAGTAAATCTGAAGTTTGAGTTTAACAATTGATTTTATTTGTCAGTGTATTCAATAGTATTTAATAATGATATTATAGGGTAATAGAAATGATATATTTACAACGTAGTAATAAAACAATCAACGCGCAGTTTAACCGAAAACAGAAGCTGACCCGTGCGACAGGAAATCCATGTCCCGCGCGCGTCTGTGTTTCCTAGCAACTGCAGCACGTACACATCTATGCACACCGATGTGGTTGCTACGCTATTGAGGTATAGGCTATGAAAACATGACGAAACAAAAGTTTGTAAATACAAATAATCTTATTTTGATTAATTATTGGCTTCTGTAGATGGTAGGGGGTGTAACGGTACATGTATTCGTACCGAACCGTTTCGGTACAGGACCTTCGGTACGGTGCACATGTGTACCGAATGCAATCTTTCACGTAAATTCGGCTAGTTTAGTGTGCGGATTCTGCGGAACATACGTCAATTCCGAGTTTCCACACGAACATATTAAGTGTCGGAAGTCTCCGCGTTGTGTTGCCATAGATATCGAAGAGCTTTGTAGATAATGCGTGTTGCGCTTGAGCTTGAGCGCGTGAATTCTTTTTTTCCTCCAAACCACTTCAGCGGAAATCCCGCCCTGCAGCTGACTCTAAAGTTTTCATTGGTCATGCTCATGTCAAACAATAACCTGATCCCTAAACCTACCCGTCACTGTAACCAAAACCAATGAAATCGGCTGCAGGCGGGATTTCCGCTGAAGTGGTTTAAAAAAAAAAACTAAAAAAATTCACGCGCTCAAGCTCAAGTGCAACGCGCATATCTACAAAGCTCTTTGAGAACTACATACAAACTGGGATTGGTAATGCTGCACTCACTGTCTGTAATCCATAGTTATTTATATTATTCATTATATTCTATGTGATATTGGTTTAGGAGTATTTTATTTAGTGGAGAACTTTGCAGCTGTATTTTATTCCTTATAATTTTTTTATTTTATTAAATATATATATATATATATATATATATATATATATATATATATATATATATATATATATATATATATATATATATATATATATATATATATAAATATATATATATAATATTAAAACGTTAATAATAAATATATATATATTATATTTTATAAAAAACGTGTTTAAAAAAGTGTAAACAAATTGTAACAAAAAAAAGTTTATAGTAAACATTCAAACAACCAGCAGTTTAATGTTTGCATTTTTTTCCCTTACTGTACCGAAAATGAACCGAACCGTGACTTTAAAACCGAGGTACGTACCGAACCGTGATTTTTGCGTACCGTTACACCCCTAGTAGATGGACATCAGAATTGTAGTCGGTAGAAAGAAAAGTTTCCGCAGAAAAGCGCTGAAATGGAGACGAAAGGGAACCCGTTTTTTTTATTTTTTTGGCTTATTTAAACTGGCCCATCCAGTTTTCTGGAGGCCCACCTACAATCAAAATCCTGGCGCCGCTAGTGCTTGCGTTTCGCGTTTGATAATGAAGAAGAAACGTGATTTATGTGACTTTGAACGTGGCATGGTTGTTGATTCAAGTATTTCAGAAACTGCTGATCTACTGGGATTTTCACACACAACCATCTCTAGGGTTTACAGAGAATGTCCAGTAAGTGTCAGTTCTGTGGGCAAAAATGCCTTGTTGATGCCAGAGGTCAGATGCTGATAGAAAGGCAACAGTAACTCAAATGGTTACAATCGAGGTCTGCAGAAGAGCATCTATGAACACACAAACACAGCTGAAGGAGAGCGTGTACAGTATGTTTGAATGGGGCGTCTCACCTCCCAGCAGTTTGGAGTGGCAGTTGATAAACTCAGGTTTTCTTTCGGGGATGAACCGCTGACATGTGTGATGGAGGATCTGGACAAACATGCACTTCTCTCCAGCTGAACCCGCTATCCACTGGTCAGATCCATGCTCAAATATCAGGTCAAACTCAGCGCAATCCTAAACATTGTTGGATGAAGGGAAGTAGTCAAAGATCAATACCATCAAAACAGCCAACAGCCATCTCAGAAAGATGGAAATGGAGAAGATCTACTCACTCGCATGGGGTTGAGCCCGTTCACCTGCCGCAGCTGATCGATGGTCCATTGTGTTCTCCTGACAAAAGAGGATGAGCCCTCAAACTGCTTCACTTTTGTGAGGAAAACTTGTGCTGGTTTCTTATTGGTAACTGAAACGAAAAAGAAAACACTACTGGTCAATAGTGAGGAATAATTAAAAATTTTAATGTTTATAAAAGAAGTCACCAAGGCTGTATTTATTTGATCAGGAATAAAGTAAAAATTGTATTATTATCATAGACTGTATTAATAAATATTGATTTATTTACTTGTTTTCAATTTGAATATTTAAAATCTATTGTGTGTAATGTAGATATAAATTTTTATTTATTTCCTGTGATTAAAATCTGAATTTTCAGCATCTTTACTCTAGTCTTCAGTGTCACATGATACTTCAGAAATCATTCTAATATCATGATTTGATGCTCAAGAAACATTTCTTCTTCTTATTATTATTATCATCAATGTTGAAAACCAGTGATACCCCAATGTTTGAATGGTAGTGGATAATAATAATAATAATAATACATATTGTATTTCAGAAAGGATGCATTAAATTGATGGAAAGTGACAGTATTTATGTTACAAAATAATTATATGTCAAATAAATGCTGTTCTTTTGAAATTTTTATTCATTAAAGTCTCCTGAAAATATGTAGCGTAGGAAATATTATGCAGAAAAATAAACACTGATAATAAGAACCAATTTCAAAAATTGAGCACCAATAATAATGAATAATAACTGAGCAGCAAATGAGCATAATATAATAATCCTGAAGGATCATGTGACACTGAAGACTGCAGTAATGATGTTGAACATTGTGCTTTTGATCACACAAGCAGAAGAGACTTTCAAAAACAAAATAAATCTTGCCAACCCAAACTTTTAATCAGAAGCATACACACAGTACACATTCAGATTTTTCGACATAATACAGAATCAAACAATACTAAGAGATCTGAATTACATATAATACGGAGATACACACAATTTGTGGGAAGTCAGCTGGCTCTCTAGCGCTCTTGTCCATATCAAAGAGCAGTGTTTACAGATCCCACCACACCCGGTTCTGCTGGAGCGGGAACATCCGGCCCGAGGCGTACTGTTCGAGGAATTTCTGATCCTCAACTGTTTGTTCAGGCCTCTGTGTACAACACTCCCTTTTCCTCCCTCTCATTCCCTCCATCTGTGCGAGACTACTCATGTCAGAGTCATCTCCGATCCACCGGCACAGCTTTCCACTCAGCTTGCACAGTAGCTCAGGGGTGTGTGTCTGTAGGAGCATTCCTCAGCCATCGCAACACTCAATATCTCGACAAATCTATTGTGCAATAATGTTTAGTAACCCAACATAACAAAAGAGCCATGCACATCATCAACTTAATTTATTTTCGGGGTAAATCTACAAACTCTATACCTGCATATGCACAAATAGCACTGACATTTCTGAACAAAATGTGAACAGAATGAGTACTATTTACTTTGACTGGACCAGTCAAATGACAAGAATGGTCAACCCAAAAAAAAAATGTTTTTCTTTATTTTGATGGTCCCTTTTACACATTCTCTTAACTATAAGTAACGTTACACATACATGTCTACTAACTCTCATTAGAGTGTTAGTAATGTATTAGTAGGGTCAGGGTTAGAATACGGTAAGTTGATATGTACTTTAGTCAGTAAGATGTCGGCTGGGGGACAATCAGAATAAACAGTAGATATTAAGCAGACAGTCTAAATGACTCTAATGACTGCTAGTTGATACATAGGTGCAACATTACTAAGTCAATAGAACGGTCAAAGGGGACTATCAAAATTTATTTTTTTACCAATATATATATATATATATCAATATTATTTAAACCCCATTGCAAATCAAGGTTATTGGCAACATTTCTAGACTTTCAGCAGTTTGCAATGAATAAATCAAATAAAAGTAATTGAAATCGCTCAAACAACAACTGTTTCCCCAAATTCAACTGAAACTGCATCTTTTAATGACTTCTGCAGTCTCAAAATGATTCATCCCCCTGAACAGAATCCCTCACAACAGCACAAATCTGCAAAACAGGTGTTGTCTCAAGCACACCTGATGTAACTAATCAAGGGCTTCATTAGTTGCACCAGGTGTGCTTGAGCTAGAACACATTAAATATCTGAACTGGTTAGGTTTGTTGAGTATCACGCTTGTCTGCATGTTAGAAATATGGCCAAGTCAAAAGAATTGTCCAAAAAGTTAAAGCTGCCGTCGGCAAGTCTGGCAGATTGAGTGGACTTAGACAAAATTTTGAATGTTTACAACTCTCATGCCCCTCCCCCACTACCAACGAGCACCCGCCGTGTCCGTCTTCAGCATCGATCGACACCATTGACTCGGAGGTAGGCTGCCCTGGCTAATCTATCCATAGATAGCAATAACCGAGGAACTGGAAGCTTGTTATTAGATTTTCTCTCTGCCATCACGCTTCGTACAATCTTCAGGCGTGTCGTGTGCATGTGATATTGTAACGTCCGCGTCTGCGCGAGGGAGGGGGATCTGTGATTTGTGCACGACCTGTGATTGACAGTCAGATCTCACATACCCCTGCGCTGATTAGACCCGATGATCCGGGACGGTGGATTTTTGCAAAACATAATAACATGCTCCAGGTGGAGTTAGAAGCTCGGGGTTTTTTCTAAAACCACCTTATTTATGTTGTTCTGTCGGATTATAGTGTCAATTTCACTGACTTTTGATCAAAAAAATGTTGCCGACGGCAGCTTTAAGAGAAGATACCATCGCCCTTCACAAACAAGGAACAGGACACAAAAAGATCGCAAAGGCACTAAATGTTCCAAGAGACACCGTTGGAAGCATCGTTCGCAAGTTCAAAGTTAAAAGAACAATGGTTACACTACCTGGACGGGGCCGGAAAAGGAAGATATCAACCGGGGCGGCATATTTTCGGCTTATATTTTTATATTTTCAGCCAAAAAAACAGAAAATGCCATTTTCGGCCCATAATTTTAGGCGGCCGAAAATTCGGTGCATCCAGCTTCTATGGTATTTGAATTCAGCTTTGCTAATTGTACACCGCATCTTTGTTTTGTCAAACGCGCCATCAGGCAACTTTTTAAATGCAAACATTCCTCCTAAAAACTCCATCCTTGTCCTTCATCATTACAGGGTGACTTGGTTCGGCACACTCACAATAGCAGCCGCAACAGGAAGTCATTAAAACAAGGCAAAAAAAGTGCTGAGTCAATTGCGTTCTTTTTTAAATGCGTTAAACATCTCAAATTAATCGCAGAGATTAAAGATTTTTATAAAGATATGAAAGATTATATATATATATATATATTCACACACACATATTAAAGTCAAAATCGGTGTTGGCGATTATATGAAACATGTCAATCGCCATTTAGCAAAAATATTTTAATGCAATGTTGCAAGAACATGAACAACGCTCAGGACAGTTGACGGGCTACTGCTGCATCGTCACAAAAGCGAAAGTTTAAGCCTTTCCTATTTAAATATGCAAGCACAAGACGACGTGAAAGGGAAATAAATGTGTTGCACGCTGTGTTTTTCTGTCTAAAAACACAGCCTGTTTTCTGTTGGAGTCTAAAAAGACTCCAACTGGTCCAGAACGCAGCCGCCCGACTCATCACTCACTCCAAATCTTGGCACCACATCACTCCAGTACTAAAACAACTACACTGGCTTCCCATCTCCCACTGGATCACATACAAAACCCTGGTCCTTACCTACAAAGCCATCCACCACCTGGCCCCCTCATACCTCACTGACCTCCTCTCCCCCTACCAACCGTCACGGTCCCTCAGATCCACCTCAGCCGGTCTCCTCCACATCCACAAATCTAAGCTCCGCAGTTTTGGGGACAGAGCCTTTTCCAGGGCAGCTCCCAGGCTCTGGAACTATATTTTTTTATTTTTTTTATTTTTTTTATAAATTGTAAAGCGACTTTGAGTTCGAGAAAAGCGCTATACAAATTCAATTTATTATTTTTATTATTATTCTGTGCACAAACATCTGAAGCATGTGCCCAGAAATCTGCATCTCAGACAGCACACGAAATGTAACTCTTTCACGTCTTATTGCGCTTGAAACGCCTGTATTGTCGAGTTAACTCCTTGTTAACAGTCAGTTATGTCTTATGTGAATATAAACAATTCAGAAAGAAAATGCATGTGTATCAGTATATTGGATCTGTGCATTAGATCTTAAAGGGACAGTAGCCTAATATATACCTGCTACCATCTGTGTCCTTAAAGGGTAACTCTCACCAAATTGCAACCTAGGCTATTTTTGTAAATCTACCTGGGTCAAACTTTCGTGTAGAAGCAGAATTATAATGGAAACTCCACTTTTAAGATTGACCGTATTTTCGTTTTCGGTCAAAATGCCTTGCTAGGGGCACTACAATGATAGCATCAAAATCGCTATTTTTAAAACACTAAGGAGGCTCGACACAACATGAAACTGTGCTGGAAGTATCACCAGGGGCTCTACACATTAACTAAGCATTGACTACATTGTTAGTGTACAAAGAGTTTACTAAAAATAAATGCTTTGTACGACTATTAATCTGCTATGTCATGTTTTTGACATATTTATGACAATTTATGTTGTCTTCGTAATGTCAAGTTGTCATGACAAAGACACTGACAGGTTATGATGTATTGGTTTATGTCAAGTGTTCATAACAAAGACATCTCAAACAATGTCATACTTGCATTAAAAATGTCATAGTTGAGCAAATGACACTTAATGACACTTGTCATAAACATGCATAAAACCTTCATAATCATGACATGTGTCAAGTCAGTCTTATGCTTATTACCCCTACAAGTAAAGTGTTACCCAAACAGCTTTATTACACATTAAAGGAAAGGTAAAAATAAAATAAAAACATGACAGGAGCCATTGAAAGTCAGTGAAATTTGTACTTTCCAGTTGTTTTAGTATCTCTTGGTAAATATATCTTTCTTTTGTGATTCAATCCATTCTTAGTGTCAACAGGCCTTTAAAAAGCAAAACCTTCTACTGGAGCTCAGCAGTAGATGTTTTCCAGAAAGCTACTATTAAATACTTTCAGTTTCAACCACCCCAAAATGTTTTTCAAAATCTTCAGGACTCCTTTGATACCTAGAGCCATGTGCCCGTCCATGCTGAGCGCTGTATAATGAAACGGCCTGACTCCTGGAGCACAGTGTTGCTGTGGGTCTGTGGGCTGGAATGCAGAAGCGTGACGTTCTGGGCGTGTTTTACACTTTCTCTGAATGCAAGCACAAAGGCCAAGCTGGAGATCCTGGTGATGGGTCTTATTTTCTGCTCTGGGCGCTAGATTTTTTTATGACTGGCTAACCACATTTATGCTTAACACACCACATCAACTTAGCTCACTTTAACAGAATATTTGCACAGTATCTGGAGATTTAATGGTTATTATCCTCAAAGAAAAAGTTTACAATCATGCACATTATAAATCATATTAGGGGCGGAGGTAAAGTGGATGTGGCTTTGGGGTGACGATGTAATAAATTGAAAAATAAACCGATCTAATCCACAAAAAAAGCACAAAAAACACACACGTGAAATGCAATTTAAACCAAGCAAACACACAACATAAAGCTGAATACACACTGGGAGTTTTTCCAGTTTTGGGTCATTCAGTGCGACTAGGGTGGCCTTTACTATAGAAATAAACAGGAGGAGCCAGTGAAGCCATGATAAAAAACTGTAAAACAATCCCAAACAAACAGTGACAGAAATTAAATCAAAATCAAGCCCTGTCCACATTTTCTCTTCTTCCAGAAGCCGTTTCACTCAGATATAAGTGAACTCAACAGGGAAGAAAAGACTATTGCAATTTCAGTTTAAATGAGACATGCCTATTGAAGCTAGTTGAATTGAAGCAGAGGGCTAAAATCGGGGTAGAAAATGGCTTATTATTTCTAAATTAAGACAGTTGTGATATAAAATATCCAACTAACATTATAAGTGCACTTTGAGAAACATTATAAAATGTAAAAACATGTTTTCATGAACCATTTAAGTAAGCATGCTCATCTCATCTCCAGAGATGTGTTCATGGCTCTTCAGAAAATGCCAAGAAGAAGGATATATGTACAGAGCAGAGCTCAGCAAGAGTTCAGGACTCAGTCTGATGAATAGGAACTCCTAATAGTCGCTCCGCAGACTCCAGATGATCACAGACCAGCCAAATAGATCAGCACAAATGAGTCTGTGGAGTCGCTCCAACCAAACCATTAACCCAGCAAGACCTCAGGCTGAGACTAATAAACGGCTTCCTGGAGTACAAACTAGTGTTGGGCGATATGCTCCATTTTCATATCGTCAGCCTGTGAGATCGGCGATACACGATATTATCGTGAGGGGGGCGGGGCTTACCTGAGGTGCACTTAAAATGTAAATATGATTTATACATTTTAAAAAATGCACAATTTAGAAATAAATGGCTATATTATAGAATAAATCCTAATTTGAATACTACGTTTGAAGAGCGGACATGTTTGCATATTAAATAAATATTGCATATGGAACCGTCTTGAATACTTTTACTACGTTTTGACTATTATAGCTGTCAAGATTAACGAATCGTGAAAAGTGTTGATTATAGAATTATATTTAGATCTAATCTGATCACATTAAAGGTTGCAGTGATGAGCATTGAGATGACAGACATCTGTTGATCACGTGAATGCAGTGATCTCATCATTGCGACGCGATTTCTGCACTCTCACAAATGCTTTCACCATAAATAATGCAAACATGATGTGAATATAGAAAGAGAGTCATTGATTACATAACTGGAGTTTTGGCAAGTGTCCAGATAAATTCACGCTGTGTAATTGACAGCTTCAGTGATTGTAAAGGGAGCATTTTTGATCGCTTTCTGTATATAATTTAATCAGATTATTTTCTTGCTACTAAGAAAAACAAAAGTTAATTTGATCGTTTAGTCACTGTCTCAAAATTGTTCAATACTGTTTGCATCAGTAAATCAAGTCAAAGAAAATCTGTCTGAACTTGAATAATTACACATCAGACATCACTGATCACAGATCAGGCATTAGAATGAACACTGTAGCTTACATGTTTGTGGCATTGCTGATGGATCCATATCGTAAAAGCCTGTTTGCAAAGCCTGCGCAGAGATTGCGACTGAATTACCCAAAAAATCCACAGTGAAATATACCGAATACAAACAAATAATGCACTGCTGAGACTTTCCCATAGTTGAAAAAAACAAACACTTTCATGGCATTAGGATGCTTTGGTAGGTATCGTTATTGATCCTGTGCCGCTCTTTACTCGTTCTCATGTCACTATTCACTAACGCACCAGTGGGCGGAGCCAAAGACATGGGGATGTAGACGTAGGCGTTGATCTTCTGCAAAGGCGGTCTTTCATCGCAATAATACGTCAAATTTTTTAGGTCCCTTTTGGCCTTGGTTTCAATAAAAGCTGTTTATGGAATAACAAAGAAGTTTTGAAACTTACAGGATATTTTTATAGTATAACTACCTCTTAACTGTCAAAAGATCAAGTAAAATTTTAATGGCCCCTTGAAGTCAGTCAGAATCCACTCACCGCTCAAAACGGCAGTGTTTTAATTCAGTTATGCAGGCTCACGAAACCTCATTAACAAACAAAGTGTAGACATGACGTAAGATATTTATTGTGCATTGTTGGCAGCCTCATTTATTATAACGGAACTTTGTGTTTTAGTGATTAAATGTATTTCATAGGGCCCTAAACATGTGATTTGTTTAACTTTTAATAATTGTTGTTAAATTGTATAAGTTTCATGAGTTCAATTAATTGGAGAAAATAAACGAATAAATTTAAACCGGTATCAGGAATGGCCAATTTGCTCAGCTTGCAGACAGTTTCTCTCAAAGCATTACTACACGTTATAAGTAAGCAATAAGGTATGAGAGGCTGTGCTGTATCGTGAATAAGTCGCGGCTAAAGGGCGTTGTTAGGCACGATTCGAAGTGGAGTAACCCCTTCAGCCGTGACTTATTCACGATACAGCACTAGCCTCGAGTACCTTATTGCTTTTATAAAACGGCTACCACACAATACAACTATTAAAGCCAAAAAATATGCATCTATGCAACTCTCATGAAGTAAAATCACTAAAATCCTTCCTTCCGCTGGAAAAAAATAGTCCCTGACCGTAAACTGACCGATTATTTCGCCATTAGATGGCGGCAAAGACTGTTTATGAGTGAGTCAGGCAGTAGAGAAGACTTTACATTGAAAGGACTCAAACTTGTGAACACGGAGAAGGAAGACGACACTGACAGATGACTATAGGCTCGGGAAAACCCATTAACTGTTAAAAGGACAAGATATCGCAGCGGACATTCAAACCGATTTTTTTTTTATTATGAATATATAGGACTGACCTGAAGGAAAATGCTATATCTACTGTAAATGCAGGTACACTCGCTTACTCGATCTCTCACAATACTCTACTACAGCTTCAGTGAACAATATCGATGAGATCAAACATGTGTTTGCGTTGCTAAGAGCGGTTGCTAGGGGTGTTGTGTTGTGATACATAGAACCGTTGGGTGAAGCGGTCATAGCCGTGTTTTATCGTGAATAAAACACAGCTATTGACCAATCAGAATCAAGGATTGGAACTAATCGTTTTATAAAGTTTCAGTCACACTGAATTTTTTTTGGTATAGGTCATCTATGATTTACTGAATGGCTTTTGAACATGTTTTTTATTTATGTTTAAAGTTTGAAAAAGAACGCAACACAGACTTTATCCATCAATCACAACATGAAGGGTCATCGGCACACAGAACAGAGCCAGTATGCGGTTCACTCCAACAGGAAGGTGAACTCGAGTTTAGTTCCTCTGCTCGTCTCTGAGGACGGGCTTAATTAAAGTCAGAAACAAGTCTGTGCAGGTAAGCAGCACAAAACAGCTTGACGCGAAGCTTTTGCAACAATGAAATCTTAGACTAAGGACAAATTCAGGAGGATGAGAAAGAAAAGAGATGAAAAGACAACAGTGGATTATTCTGACATCACCGTTCCTGTGTCCTCCTTCCTGTCCAGGGAAACAAAAGCCTTTCATCGCCTCACGACACTGGTGAGCTGATGCTTATTTATCACACGCCGTACAAGAGCCCATCAACAAGCATGGCAAATATAAAGATACTGCCAATTTCATTAAATAAATCGTGCAAAATTATCAAAGGAAAAGCACAAGCATAATTCAAGCGCCAAGGTACAAAGTCATGTTTCTGTTGCATGTTTTTATCGTTTCAATTCATATCTTATGATGGTATGTTGAGTTCTTCGTTTAGAAGATGGCACACTTCTAATAAACACTTTTGGCGGTGATCTTCAGCTCTCCATCAAGGTGGCTCTGCACAAAATTAATCCACCTCTTCTTGATGTGATCGTTTTTCTGAAATTTAAATACGGACACCGATCTGTTTTGTAAGTTATCGCATCCATGTAGTACGCATTTCCGTGACGAAGGCATAGCTAATTATCAAACTGTAGGCTGTAGTAACTAATAGTACTGACAATAACTCGCGATTGAGCTGCAAACTGATGTGAATGTGCTCTATTGTTAGGGGAGGGGCCAGCGTCAAGGGCTCCAGTGCGTCATCAAGTAGGGGCGGGGCCAGGAGCTCCAGTGCGTCATCAAGTAGGGCCGGGGCCAGGAGCTCAGGGGCTCCAGTGCGTCATCAAGTAGGGGCGGGGCCAGGAGCTCCAGTGCGTCATCAAGTAGGGGCGGGGCCAGGAGCTCCAGTGCGTCATCAAGTAGGGGCGGGGCCAGGAGCTCCAGTGCGACATCAAGTAGGGGCGGGGCCAGGAGCTCCAGTGCGTCATCAAGTAGGGGCGGGGCCAGGAGCTCCAGTGCGTCATCAAGTAGGGGCGGGGCCAGGAGCTCCAGTGCGTCATCAAGTAGGGGCGGGGCCAGGAGCTCCAGTGCATCATCAAGTAGGGGCGGGGCCAGGAGCTCAGGGGCTCCAGTGCGTCATCAAGTAGGGGCGGGGCCAGGAGCTCAGGGGCTTCAGAGCGTCATCAAGTAGGGGCGGGGCCAGGAGCTCAGGGGCTCCAGTGCGTCATCAAGTAGGGGCGGGGCCAGGAGCTCAGCGGCTCCAGTGCGTCATCAAGTAGGGGCGGGGCCAGGAGCTCCAGTGCGTCGTCAAGTAGGGGCGGGGCCAGGAGCTCGCGTCATCAAGTAGGGGCGGGGCCAGGAGCTCAGGGGCTCCAGTGCGTCATCAAGTAGGGGCGGGGCCAGGAGCTCAGGGGCTCCAGTGCGTCATCAAGTAGGGGCGGGGCCAGGAGCTCAGGGGCTCCAGAGCCAGGAGCTCATCAAGTAGATCAAAAAATCCCAAAATATATTTATTGACATTTTGTGCAGATACAACAACTTGTATAAAAATTATGTGAAACACTGTTCTGCTTTGAACTGAAGTGTAATTACAAGAACTGCAACTGACCAGGCTTTGGTGTTTAAAGTTAGCCCACAAATTCCTCAATAACTGTATATATACACAGTGCTTTGTTTTTTTAAAGTTACTCTGTGAAATAGTCGGTACTTACATCTGGATCAAGAAAAGCTCAAGAAAAAAATTATTCAGTGTTATCTGCACAACTATTTAAACTTTTTAGAGAATGAGTCTGACTTAATGCCAACAGTCAAAAGTCGAGATAAAAAGAATGAAATATAGATAGAGCAGGTCTGGGTCTCTGAATTATTTTATTAATGGAGAATAAATCTAGTCTTGCCTTGATCAGTTTGGCCCTGATTTGACAAGTATCTAAAGAAAAAGCTGGAGTTCTGAATCTCTACATACCTGACATTCACAGAAACTTGTCAGAAGAACATTAAGTATTAGTTCTATTATTTCTAATAATTTGACTGGTGATCTTGTAGCAAATCAACTTTGCCTGAGAGTAATGTTATTAAAAAAAACTAACATTGCATATAACGTATTCTAAGTTCAAATTAAATGCACATGTAAAATATGTAGGTACACTTTATTTTAAGGTGATGGTTACATGTTACATGTACTTACTTTCTACATAAATCAGTATTTATTTGTGTATTTACAATGTGGTACCTTACAATAATGTGTAACCAAATAGGATATTATCATATAACATGTTTATAACATAATATCTGTCTTTCATGTCTGTGCGTGTACAGAAATTTGGCATGATAATAACATCATGCCCTGCATTCGGATCATTCCTTTAAAGCCACAGCTCCACTCAGACCTCTGCATTAACACTCAGTTTATAGCCAATTATCACTACTTTTCTTTTTATATCGTTTTCTAACCCTTTCTGAAAATCCTCAAAGAATGTTCCCAGTTTTTAAAGTGTGTTTTTGCACCATTTTATTCAAAGTATTGTAGTATCAAGATACTATTAGCCTATAGTTTTATTAATATTTTGAATTAGGTTTTATTTTTCATTTTAGCAAAAGTTTCAATAATGTTATTGTGCATTGTTGTCATTTTTATTAGTTTGTGTAAAAAAAAAAAAAAAAATGTCTATATTGTTTTTTAAATTCATTTTTATTGTAGTTTTGGGAATTTTAGTACATCAATGAAAATACTAAATGTTGCCTTGTCAACTAACTAAAATAAAATTAGTTTAAGATTTGGTAGCACTTAACTTGAAGGCTTTATATATAATGCATTATAAAAGTAATTCATTTGAATGCATTAATTATTAATTGTAATGCACATTATAATGCAAACATGATCTCATGAATAATTGTAACAACAGTTATAATACACATTTTACACTTATCAGTACTTATCTACATTGTTGCACCTTTATAAAGTATAATGCATTAAAACACATGACAAACAGCCAAATACAGATGTAATAACTATTATATTGCAATGCATTTTAACTATGATTACAATTATTTTTTGCAAATATACTGTATAATGCTTTACAACTTACATCATGCATACCTTTATAATGCATTATACAGTACATAAAGGCTAAGTAAAGAGTTATTTTTTTCATATTTTATTTCAGGTAAATGTTTATTTCAAGTAATTATTTTTATTTATTTATGGGTTTTAGTTCACTATAATGATGCTGCCAATGAGGCAATGCAGAATAACAGTTTATGAACAAATGGGACCTGAGTCTTTTCTGCTGTGTTAAACCTGTGTCATGTCTCATAGTTTCACAATAACAAAGTATTGATTTGAAATGATTTAAATTTCTAATGAAATATTTGCATCTAAAGCCGGCTATTCAAGCCACACATCTTTGGATGCAAAATTAATTTAAATGAACTCAGTCAAGCATTTAGCATATGATGCAAGATACATCACATCAGCAAAACATCGGCTTCTACTATCACTCACTTAACTGTGCGTGAATAATACAATGCCAGTTTTGACTCTCAACTATTCATAAAGGACAGATGCATGCTGGAGTCCTATTATTTCACCAAAAGAGATCAATTCAAATCTTTTTTTGACAAATCGGCATGACACTGACTTCACCCGAACAGCTCAAGTCAGTGCTACAGCGCAGAAGCTCTCCGAGAGAAACGTCTGTCTAAATCTCATCTAACCTTTAGACGTGTTCGTGAGTGAACAGCAGGCCGCCAACACACACAACACACACCGTCCGGCTGCTCCCGACACTGACACGCACAACAGCATTTCAGCAGCTGATAAGACTTAAAGCCTTGAATTTAATCTGCGTTGGGTCGGTCTGACCATATAAAGACAGTGTCTTTCCATCCACATCGGTGCATCCCTACTTGACAACACTGTTTAGTGTAGATTAATGCAAAGCCTGAGGTCATAATGTGGATTTGAGTTCATTTCAATGATTCACATCATGCCCGGGAATCAATTATTCCGTTTATATAATATTTCCCCACCAATAAAACACAATCCTAAAGCAGTCACACAAGCATCTGTCTGAGTGAAGTACATTTATGTACAAGTGAAACTTGAAAATCTTTGAATATTGAAAAAATTTAAAATTTAATATTGTGAAAAAATTAATTAAAAAATTCATTTATTTCAGTAATTCAACATAAAAGGTGAAACTCATATTATATAGACTCATTACATGCAAAGTGAGATATTTCAAGCCTTTATTTGTTATTATTGTGATGATTATGGCTTACAGGTTATGAAAACCCCAAATTCAAAATTAGAATATAAGCTGTAAGCCATAATCATCAAATTTATAACAAATGAAGTCTGGAAATATCTCACTTTGCATGTAATGAGTCTATGTAATATATTAGTTTCACCTTTTAAGGTGAATTACTTAAATAAATGAACTTTTGCACCATATTCTAGTTTTTCAAATTTCATCTGTAAGTAGGCTTGAGGCATTGATATGCAGACTAATGCAGTTATTGAAGAGAGATTGATAGATTGCTTAGGCGTGTGTGAATTATAATTGTGTGTGAGTCTCTCAACAGTGTTTGACAGCAGCGTTTATAGCAAAGCTGTAAGTTTAACTGCCTCAAAAACAGCAACATTACTACCGCGATACTGAGAAATGTCACGTAGTTTTGCAGATTCTAAACTATTTTATTGATAAAGTCGCAGGGCAGCGTTGACCAGTTTATGTGTGCATGTCCGTCTGTGTGTGTGTGTGTGTGTGTGTGTGTGTGTGTGTGTGCGCGTGTGTGTACTGTCCATATATAATCAAATGTAATGTTGTGGGAAAAGATGGAAATAGTGTGTCATTTTTATCCCATTGTTTGTTATAATTATTTGGTTAATTTGCTGTTGTAGGCTGTAAGGCCCTTTGAAATAAATAATTTAGCAAAGTGATTAACTAATGCGGTCAAGCCCTGCCTGGAACATACGTACATCGCACTCATAGTCGTGCAATATGGCTCTATTTTAGCATGGCTGTGATATAGAGACATATATCGCACGGCTACAAGGCTACAATATTGCTTATTGTACTATAGAGTAATATGAGAGAGAGATCGACTAAGTGATTGTATTACCTTCATCTGATAAAACATTCATTCTTCAGGTAAATCTATGACAGCGCTAGTCAATGCATTTGTCTGTTGCGTCTTATAAGGTGATGTTTAAGGTAAAAAAATACCTTATTTCAACCTTGTTTCGGTCTCGTTCAATATAAAAGTCTCTGCTACTGCTACTGTCAAAAGTACAGAAGCAGTGTTCTAGTTAGTACAGGGTTTAAGTTAAATTAAAAACATATATGACCTGATGCACAAACATATTAGCTACAGAAAAATATGAATTACTATGAAAAGTTTAAATTGATTGACTCAATTTAGTGAAACTTACTGTAAAACAAGAGTAAAAGAGCTGGTCTTTGCCCATTAGCAGTGATGTGTGAAGTGAGATTAGAGCATATGTCAGAGTCATGGTCCTGGTGGGCTGAGGTCTACACTACAGGCCTCTGTGGTGTGTGTGTGTGTGTGTGTGTGTGTGTGTGTGTCCAGCAGCTTCTTGTGCACACTTTCATTAAAGCAATTAACACAGACGTCAGTCATAAAGCAGACTCTACCATGTGAAATATGCAGCTCAGTCTTGTTGCCTCACAGTTGTTCAGTACAATAGCATTACGTTATAAAAATGTATTACCTTTTAATTTCTGCTTCTGATTTCTGCTTCTGATTTCTGCTGATTAGGAGACAGATATACACCGTCTGACTTAACTGACCGTTACAGAATTTGAACAACCGGTTATTTGTGCATTTAAGCATGCATGCATTTGATTGATTGATTGATTGATTGATTGATTGATTGATTGATTGATTGAAAAAGTCAAAATGTAGGATATCAAGTTAAGACAAAATATTTGTATTTCTATAGAGCTTTAAAATGAAAAAAATAATTCAAAGCAGCTTCACATTAATAAACAGGAAAATAAGTGCAGTAATGAACTACAGAAGCTCTACAGAAGACAATAGCATCTTTATCCAGCTCAATTTAGTTGATTCAATGTTGATTAAACTAATTTCAATAACAGTGTCAGTGCTGTAAAAGTTCATCAGTTTATGAAACTAGTCCTCCGTCTCTGGCCCTTGGATCTAAACAGGCCATTTTTAGCTAATGTGCATTTAAGGCATCCATGTAAACATGTTGTGTTGCTTGCACATGCTGCAGGTTTTCTGTTGGGTCTAATACAGTTTTAATCTGCACCATTGTGAATTTTTTTTTTATGTACAATAAACAGAATTGCTGCAATGTAAAGGGAAAAGAATGGATTTAAGGTTAAAACTTTTTTAAAGTTAGAAAGCATGAAGCTCGTGCTTCAGTGCATTCAGTGACAGAATGCCAGTCTGTCGGTCAAATATGAAGCAACTCAGAAAATAGTCCCCAGCTCGGTAACTTCCAACGTGACCGGCACTGAGTGTGTAATATCATTGCGCTGCTGGTACGGCAGCAGTTCCTTGATTATTACGCAGGAATGAGAGTATAGTTCCTTGTAATATTGGCCTAGAAAATCACAACTTTTCATTTTCTGTCGGTCTTAGTACACGATGTAACTACAGAAGAGTCAAGTTTTAAATAGGAAAAATATCTAAAATCTTTGGTCATTTTTTTTGAGAGAGATGCTAACGGTCTAATCAGATTCAATGATCTATGCTAAGCTATGCTAAAAGTGCTACCGCCAGACCCGGAGATCGGCTGAATGGATTCGATAACGGTAAAACTCAACTGTTTAACTCTAGGAGAGCTGGAAAATGAGCCTATTTCCCAAAAAAGTGGAGTGTACCTTTAAGTTAGCTCAATACAATATTTCAACTTTCCACATCCACCCCAGGCCGTTTACCTTCAGGAGTCAGAAGTACCGTGTCCTCAGCCAGACGGCGGGCCGCGGGATCGAGCGGGATTCTTTATTGGTGTCGATTTTCAGTCTCTTTTTAATGATAGGCCTTACGCATCTGTCAATCATTCCTGCTTGCTATTTGGGGAATGAACCCAGCGCTATGATTGGTCGAACTCTTCTTCTTTTGCTGTTGTTTGATTTGAGGACTGCACGCGTACAGAGGCGTCACCAGGTTTTTGCGTAGTTTAGAGTGACAAATCGTACTTCGAGGTCAAAATGCGTGCCCGCTACGCAAAACACATACAGGTTGGCAGGTCTCCTACTGCACAACACCCGCGGGACAGCTGACGGAAAATAAAGGATCGGGTTAAGGATTGAGATCGGCTCGGGACATCCCTAGAATGATCCGTTTCAAAACTGTTGTTCCCTGGGAGCTTTGAGTGCTGAAAGTCACAGTGCATTTTCAAAGTACAGTAAAGTCTTACAAGGTTTGATTTGCAGTTGCTTATGAATTATTAGACAGACACAGTCGGATAACAAACAGATAAACTGCGGCAGATCTTGAGTTTTCAGGAGTTAAACAAGGAACAGTGAAGTTCTAAGAGAGTGAATTTCATCTAAAAGCTTTCTTTTAAACAGTTATATCAACTTTACACCACCAGATGCAGGAGTTAATCTCACTATGGTGTAATGAATAGTGCAGTGCCTATATATAAATTGCCATTAAACTCCCACATCAGCAAATAAATACCAAAAGTAATTTAATCTGTTATGTAGGTTGGGACTCTAAGAAATGTTTCTGTTTAGCATCAAGCTCTTGTCAATCCAGCCACACTGACAAAGCACAGAGAGAAATGTTTCATATGCAAAAAGAAACAATGAAGGACAAAGCAGGGAAGAACAATACTAGGAAACATCAGAACAAGACTGAAAAATGGAGCATGTGCGAAAGCAAGGGCTATACGGCTGAAGTAAAAAGCTTGCAAAGCTTTATTTACAAGATAAAAGTGTCATTTTGGCAGACTTGGCTGATATATGTGATTAGTGAGGGTTTTATGGGACAATTTTGAAGGACTACCACAATTCACATAACGTAGAATGACCTCAACAATAAGAATTTTCAGTTTGAAGACACTGAAGCGCAACATTTTCTATGAATATCCTTCTAAGGAAGACAATTATCTTAGGAATACATGTCCTCTTTTCATTGGGCTTGTGGTCCATAAAGCTGGTTTGTGAAGTATGTGAAGCATGGATCAGAGACACTTTCATAGCAAAGCAAAAAGTACATTCATACCAGACATGCCAACATTCCAGAAAGACATGTTTGTATGTCTTATCTACCCTCCATCCCAAGTAAATATTGGGTGAGGCAGTGTTGTAGTCGAGTCACCAACTGTCGAGTCCGAGTCGAATCTCGAGTCCACAGTGTTCGAGTCCGAGTCCAAGTCCGAGTCACCAAAGAATAGTCCGAGTCCAAGTCCAAGTCCGAGTCACCAAAGAAGAGTCCGAGTCCGAGTCCAAGTCCGAGTCACCAAAGAAGAGTCCGAGTCCAAGTCCGAGTCACCAAAGAAGAGTCCGAGTCCAAGTCCAAGTCCAAGTCCGAGTCACCAAAGAAGTGTCCGAGTCCAAGTCCAAGTCCAAGTCCAAGTCCGAGTCACCAAAGAAGAGTCCGAGTCCAAGTCCAAGTCCGAGTCACCAAAGAAGAGTCCGAGTCCAAGTCCGAGTCACCAAAGAAGAGTCCGAGTCCGAGTCCGAGTCCAAGTCCGAGTCCAAGTCCAAGTCCGAGTCACCAAAGAAGAGTCCGAGTCCAAGTCCAAGTCACCAAAGAAGAGTCCGAGTCCAAGTCCAAGTCCGAGTCACCAAAGAAGAGTCCGAGTCCAAGTCCAAGTCCGAGTCACCAAAGAAGAGTCCGAGTCCGAGTCCAAGTCCAAGTCACCAAAGAAGAGTCCGAGTCCAATTCCGAGTCACCAAAGAAGAGGCCGAGTCGAGTCACTACTACCTAGGGCTGGGCGATAAATCGATTTTATCGATTAACTCGAGTGTGTAGTGTACATCGATGTGTTTGAATGAAAATCGGTTTTCTCTATAATATCCGCCGACGCTCCCCTCTGGGCTTCCGTAGTTCCGGACGCGCTCAGCGCGTTTGCCATAGAGATACACAAACAACATGGCAAATGAACAAGACCGCGGCTGCACAAGCACACCCGCCAAAAACATTTACTAACTGAATCGCAGGGCTGCCAACTCTCACGCATTCACAGTGAGACTCACGCAGTCACTTTCCACACGCTCTCACGCCACACATCCATTTCTCACGCAGAGAAAATCGGGAAGCAAAGAGGACGGTGACACCGACAGAGAAGGTTTACGGTACTATTGATATAAAACAAATTCTCAGCTCTCAGATTCTGTCAATTTAATTACAAAATTCAAACAATAAACACCGTTTTGGTGCTTGTAAATGTGACGTGACAGATCGCAGAGAGATCTCAGTTCAAGCGGCACGTGAACCGGTCATCTGTTACTACTAACTTAGTTAATATAAATAAACACGAATGATCAATAGGTAATTTGAAAGATACAGTATGTAATGTAATAAAATCGATAGATCAAGTGTTTTTCAACCGCGGACAGAGGTCCATAAACAGCTGGAGAACAGTCACCGTTACGTTTACCTCAGGAAAGCCCATGTTAGTTGGACTTAAAGGTGCATTAAGCAACTTTTCATGTTAAAAATACCCGTTTTTCTAACCCATACATGCTTAAACAATTGCCTGATGGGCTGAATGAGCTCTTCTCTGATCACTGAGATTGTCTCTATAATCCAATTGTCTGTAGAGAGGAGTATTTTGTTAAATATGATAACTATATTACATTTTTATTATATTTTTACCGATATCATTAAAATATTATAACGTTGCCATTGTAAAAAACGCATTAAAATAAAATTGAGATGTTATTTTTAACCTTTAATAATAATACCAGCTGACAGGGCTCTGTATGTTTACAGTAGGTGACTTTTTTTTTGGGAGAGAAAAATTAACAACACATTAACACATCTACTGTACCTAATATTTATCTGAAGGAATCGATATTGAATCAAGATCAGAATCAAATCACAAGAATTGAAATTGTGAGCAGTAATAAAAACAGTAGCATACAGTCAGTGTACCATGTAAACATTGTGTTGTCACTATACTTAATAAAATTCTGTTTAGTCACCAACTGATGCAAGTTTTTTTTTTTTTTTTTTTTTTTACATTTACACCCATTTTATGTTATGTTACATTTTCACTGTTTACAAAGGCAGGGCCTGCCATCTTGGCTAGCTAAAACTTGTTTTAAACAATTTATTTGTCATCTGCAGATTGATTTTAAATAGGGGGGAAAAAAATCGATTTAAATCGTAAATCGGATTTTTTATGAAAAAATCGGGGATTTTTTTTTAAGGCCATATCGCCCAGCCCTACTACTACCCGAGTCCAAGTCGAGTCATTAAGGTTATGTCTGTGTTAAATTTCAAGACTGCCTACATTTCTCCACTCTGGCACCTTTAAAGAGCTGATATAATTATAAAAGAGGGTCTACATTAAACAAAAATGACACCACTGTGTTAACAAATAGGCCTACAACTTTTGATTTCAATAATGTCTACAGGCTATTAGTAGCCTAAATGTTGAAATTAACATTAGCAATGCAGTAGAAGTGCAGTTTTTTAATAGTAAATGTTAACTAGTTAACTAGAGTTTAATAAATAGAACACATTATTGTAAAGTATTGTAAGGATTTGTTAAACACCAATTCATACGTCTCTTGAGTTCAGTGTTGGACAGATCAGTTGTTTAACCATTCATTAAAGTGAATCGGTTCAAATGAGTCATTAGTTCGCGAATCGGACGTGTCATGGACGTGTAAGCCTACGGCACGCGTTGTGTGATTATCTCGGCAGTTTAGGACATTGGACAAGATTTGTCAACACAGAAAACATTTCATCACTGGATAGGTTTTTTTGTTTATTGAAATTATGGTTTATTATGTCATCTACTCTGAAAAGCACATTCAGCTATTTTTCATTCCAGAAAGACATGTTTGTATGTGTTATCTACCCTCCATCCCAAGTAAATTGGGTGAGGACAATTTTTAAAATGAATACTATAGGAATTATAAGAAATGGAGCCATAATTTTGAGTTTTTAAAGTAATTGTAATACATTAAATTATAATTATGTTGTAACTTCTCAAAGTTGCAAATGATAAAATAACGTTAAATTACATGAAATTATTCTAAATTCAAGAATTACGAGGCATAACACTAAATACTAATTATATAGTAAATAAAAAACTATTCATATTTTTTTCAGGATGTCATTTAGGATGCAACACCATAAAACCATAATACATAAAAATAAAAATAAAATGGAATGAAAACAGCCAGTGGTAGATGACAACAACTTTAAATAAAAAGCTTGGTTTCTAAAAAAAAAAGTGTTTAAAAAATCCAAGAAATTGGATGACCGAACCAGCGACTGTGCTGTAAATGTGGTGAAGAACCACAGACACTCATGAACTCTGAAAAGCAGCACTTCCTCTTTGGAGGCGGGACGATTGGGTGATAAAAGCCATAACTCATGTGATGGTGGAGGCTGATTTTGCACATTCAGTTTGTGTTTATCGCTTTAGTGACGTCCAGGCAAAACTGGAAAATCCCTGGTAATTCTCAAACCAACTTTAAGAATGATCAGCTGATCCCAACTACACATGGGCCTAATTTTTTACTTTATTTCTGGAAATATAAATGTACTCGTCCCTAAAATAAAAATATTTGGAGTTGCCCTAAAGGGACTAGATGACTATGTAGACAATGTGACTGGTTTGACAACTCCGCTATCTCTAAAGAATCTCCACTAGTTTACTCAAACTGCTTAAACAAAGAAGTCAAGGAAGCACTTCATCTGTGATCACTGGGTTGATCTTACGCACCATCTGACAGAGAGAAAAGCACATGCACCGCAGCTTGTGATAATGCTTATTTCATTTTCACAACAAAAGAAACAGCTCATGTGTGATTGAGAAAGTGATTAAGTAAGTACCGTATTTTCCGGACTACAAGTCGCACTTTCATAGTTTTGCTGGTCCTGCGACTTATAGTCAGGTGCGACTTATATATCTAAATTAATTTATACTGACTGAGAAGAACCAAGAGACAACATTACCGCCTACAGCCGCGAGAGGGTGCTCTAGTTAGCGAAGTTGTTCAGAAGCGACACCGAGGACGAGATCAATGGATTCAGTGTTGTGGGATGAGATCGGGAGCTTGGTGAACTTGCTGACCGGTAACTTGTTGGACTCGCTGGCTAATAGAATAGAAAATGTGTTATTTAAGGTGTAACGTAACTTTGTGTAACTTAACTTAACTTTGTGTTAGCCTACGTGACATTCACAAACCACTGTTAATTTAACATAAAAGCAAGCAGGCTGTGTGCATGGTTTGCCATGACTGAATGTGCGCTCCCTTAATAAGTCCTAAAAAGCTGACATCAGTTCATCGCAATCTCATATCTGTTATTATCAATGATGCTGACTGCACAATTCATCTTTCATAATATCTTTTATAATCAGAGGATTTGCATGCAGAATTCTAGCCTGGGAAAACCCAGACCACTTCCGGCAAATTTAGATTTGCTCTGCAAGTGGGTCTGGCAAAGAGCCCATTGAAACCCATTTCCAATCCGTCGAAATCGCGGCACCAATCAGAAACGTTGGGGCGGGCTTTACACGATGACGACAGAGCAGAGACGGTGACGCAGATTTTGTACATTACAAAGATGGATGCCGCCGTGGAACATCACAACATCACTCGTTCGAATCAGCTATCGCGTCTGTTTCAAGCGATTTAAAATTGTCATTTTCGTTAACACAAACAGAGAATTGCTGAGAGTCTCGAGATGTTTCTCCGTCGCTCTGCATACGTCATGTCATTCATCGCTCTGATTGGTTTTAGATCTATCCGACGTCCGTTGGTGACGCCCCTGTGGAAATGAATTGTCTATGGAGCTTTGCCAGACCCTAACTCAGTTACAACTGAGAGTGGTCTGGGTTTTCCCAGGCTAGCAGAATTCAGCACTGAACAAAAAGTCAGTTTTGAGCCGTGAGGGGATTCTATCTTAAATGCTTCTGATTGGCCATTGCGTTCCAGAAATCAACACACATGTCTGTGATTGGCTACATCGCTCAACGCTGCAAACATGTTAAAAATAGAAACTCTGGCCTGTAAATCGTTTCTATTTTGTTTTAGTTGTTCTTGTTGCTTTTGTGCAACAGATGAATAAAAATTTATTAGTTTTTACAAGTTTTATTCATAGATATTTCTATTTAATCGGTTTATTCTCCCGCAGCCGCACACACAGAGTGAGTGCATTAGGCTACCGGCCAAGAGGGTATTGTCCATTGTTTATTTCTAAAGAAACACGAAAATGTATAAAAGGCTCCATTACCTTGTATCTTACAGTATGGCCCCGTAGAAGCAGTTTTTGTAAAAATAGGCTAACGATTGCGTCATAACTAGGGACCGATAGTTGACTGGTGGAACTATCGTTATCGGCAAAAATATATACCGATAGTTTTTCCTGGTTGCGTCCATTGCTGGAGCGGCTGAGAAGCGCACGCTGTCATTCATTACACCGTGTAAGAGCTGAGAAGGGTCTGCTGGCATCATGCAGTACAAGAGCGGCCTCTAGAGGTGTAATAAAAACTCGTGCCTCGTGTTGTTTATTTCGACACGTGATTCTGCGTGCTGCACTGAGAGCACATGCTGCGTGGAGAGCGCTGACATCAGATGCGCGTTTAAAGCACCGACAGCTCAAAGGTATGTATACAGTACATTTTGTCATATCATTATAAAGTGATTAATTTGTTGACTAAATGCTGCATTAGTAGAGAAAGAACAGCACAACAGTATGTTTGTTTGCCTTCGAGGCTGAGAGGACGCTAACATTAGTAGTACCTCAAGCGGTTAAAACACTGACAAACATAAACGTGAGTCCGATCCGAATGTTTAATGTCACAATTTTTACCTCTATTTGCATTAGTTCATATCCAGCTGGTCACTTTTATGCATTAAATATGCAGAGAAGTTGCATATTTAAAGCTAGAGACGTAAGCAAACTATATGTTCATACAGCCGACAGAAACATAAACGAATCAGAAAAGCATTCGATTTCGGTTATTTATTTTTTTCATCTTCACTTTAATACAAATTTTGTTACTTTTTTATTAATTAAGTTGGCTTGAAAAGAACAGTTAAATAGTTACATTTATACATTTATTCACATTTATATATTTATTTCATTTAGCATGTTTTCATGGTTCAATACAGTTTTTTTTTTTTTTATAATAAAGTTCAGCACTGTTTTACTTGGAGTGTTATGTTTGTTTTTATCCAGTATCAATTTTAAAAACTATCGGTTCATTAATCGGTTATCGGCAATATGGCCCAAACCTAGCTATCGTTATCGGTAAAATCCACTATCGGTCGACCTCTAGTCATAACCACGCGACTCTGTCGCACAAGTCGAGAAATTACCGTATAGACCGGCGGAGAAGCTCGCAAGCAATCGGGACGTGGAGGCATAAAGTCTGATAAAGTCAAGGGAGAAGCCCATAGAGAGATAAAGTTGCTCCCGCTGCTAGCTCATGGACAGCTAATGCTCACGCTCTCCGTCTCTGAGAGATTAGGAAGGGAATGATTCAGATTTCTCTCGGCACAGCGACTAGAAGACCCACGTCACATCTACAGTCGTCAAGCACAGTTTGAGTCTGCGCAGTTCGCCTGGCGATCAGGAAGTGATGCTTTCTAATTGACTTCACTTTTCTCTGTTGAAACCTATGGGGTTGCTGTGTCCAATTTATACTGTCTATGGCTACTGCCCGCGCTCGCACTCGTCCATCAAATCTAGTCCCGCGCCGCACGTCTCTAGATCACGGGCCCGGCCCGAGTATAGCGATGGGAAATATCGGGCTCGGGCAGAGAAACTAAGCTCTAAACAGGACAGAGTTACACGGCGGATATCCATTTTTTGGACGACGTGGTTAAGGCGGCAGGCGTGTGTTGCTTCCAAAGTGCTGCGGGAAACCCTGTGTGACGTTAACATGCCGGACACTATTCAGCTGTTGTTCTGTGTGCTGTTGTGCAGCTGAATAACTTGCCTTTCCAGATTAAATGTCTGTTCTTGGTCTTGGATTTTGTGAAATAAATTTCTAAATAAATGCGACTTATAGTCCAGTGCGACTTATATATGTTTTTTCCTCTTCATGACGCATTTTTTGACTGATGCGACTTATACTCCGGAAAATACGTATTCAGGGAATTCAGGGAATTACCTTGAGATACTGTCGTTTTAACAACCGGAAGTGGTTTAAATTGTCAGCGGTGAAGAAGTCAGATTAAGTAGGTTGTATTCGTATGAAATATTTCCACGACAGAATAAACTGGGAAGGGTCATAGCACTGGCATATTGTTGTCCTATTGTTAGTTTTAACTGCTTCCATCGTTCTCATTTGTAAGTCGCTTGGGATAAAAGCGTCTGCTAAATGAATAAATGTAATGTAAATGTAATCGGGTGACCAGATCGCAAAACAGAATACAAAGCCAACAAAGCTTAAATTTATGGGCTCACGCACAACTCTCTCATTCGTCGTGAATCCAAACGTTTCCATGGCTGCGATGTAACATTTAGTTGCTAACCTATTATTGCTTTTATTATAGCATTCACACACAAAAAAATGTGTTTTGGCGGATCAGCGCCGGTGCTACTCAGCCACCGCTATGGTGCGGTTGTCAAGGTTACCGGCACAGCCCTACATACTGATAACCGCCATTTTATACAATCAATAAACCACTCCATTTAACCACAGTAAAATTATTCTATTATGAATACGGATATATTCCATATTTCCATTTGAGTAATAACAGTGCTACATTTCAATAGTAGTGATGTCAGGACTGTCCTCTGTTGTTCATTTTCTCCAGTGTTTGTAACTTACTCAACTTCCTTTGAATCAGAGTTCACAGAAACACACACACACACACACACACATTCTGCAGTGGAGTTTGGGATTCATTAGTCCGCAGTGGCGGAGCAGTCGAGCCCTGAGGCGTCCAGCAGCACCACAACATTTATTTCTTCCACCGTGATGCAGTTGGACCGATACTCAGAGCTGGCACCGGGACGGAGGAAACGCCTCCGCTTGACTCACACTCATTGTAGTAATATTTTTTGGAAAGCAGTTGTTTTCTTATGTTGATCATAGACAGTTCAGAAACACAGGTGTTATCAATCACGAGCTGATAGACTGCACATGGTATAAATCCTTCTGTAGTCTTGAAACACTAACTCCTGACTATAGAAGTGAAGTCTGGTTCACTGAGCAGCTTATTCTAGACAAGACCCGCTCGCATAGAAAGATGTCTGACATTTAAAGAGGACATATCACGCTTTCTTTAGTGTGTGTAATGTTGCTGTTGGAGCATAAAAAAAATGTCTGCAAAAACCCTCCAGCATGAGTTCTTCCCTATATCAGTGTTTCTGAACTCCTGAAACGCCTCCATTGTAGTCTTGAGTTTCTTCCGCCGTCACAATATTCCTCATTTCAATAATTCATACGCAGAATAAAGGGGCGGGGCCTGGTTGAGTTCGTTAGTAGTGTGTTAAACTGCTGGTTATGGTAAGGGGCGGGACATTTCCCAAACACGCTTGTAGCACTTGACCAATCATAACACACTAATCCAGCCGACCAATCAGAGCAGTGTGCTTTTCAGAAGGAGGGGCTTCATAGAGACAGAACTAAACAGAGCGTTACTGAGAGACTGGGAAAAGAGGAGCTGCAACAATGGAGAATATGAGGAAAATAATGTGTTTTTGGAACATTCAAACATGAAAACCTATTCTAGTAACACTAAATCAAGACTTAGTAAGGGCATGATATGGTCTCTTTAAGTAAGAGATCTGACAGGGTGTTTAGGTCCCCAACGAGAAGAGGTAACAACCACCTGAATGTACATTACACAATCAAACCAAAATCGTGATATGGCTTATAGAAATATATGCGCTACGCGTTAAGAGTGAAGCGCAGCAACGTGTTCATTTACACATGAGCAGCTCATAATTCACAGAGTAAATGCTCAATTCAGAGTAAATCCTGTAATTATTTTTCGTCACAATTGTCCCAATTGTGCACAGGGTTATTATAGTAATTGACAACCGAAACCATAAAAAAAAAAACTTTCATAACTTTAAATAAAATATATATATACAAAACCCCTCAAACTACATTTTTTAAAACTAAAATTGCCAAGGCTTTTGCTTTTTCTAAAAGTGAAATAAAAAAAGAATAACTAACTATATAGACAAAAATGGCAAAAATACCAACAAATTCATTTAAACTTTAATAAATTAAAAGGAAAAAAAATCTATATTAATAAAAACTATAAAAGTTTCTCAACACTTCTTAGATACCACTGATCGTGCAGTTCTAAATTAAAGTAAATGCCTATTATTAATAACCTTATTAATAACCTGATCATGTCTGTAGCTGAAGTTACGAGCCACAGTTTAATAATGAGGGATCAAATCACTCAGCTCAAACATGAGCCGCAGTAACAAGCGAAGACTTTACCTGATAAGCAAATGAATGTGGTGTAGTCGCCCTGGCCTCCTGTAGCCAAGAACGGGATCTTCTTCTTCGTCCTCCTCTTCACCTGCACGGCTGCCAACATCCGCTCATCGTTCGGGAGAAAGACCGCCTTGTTGAGGGCCGATTTGCCACTCATTGTAGCCGACGGCAGCAGGGCTCTCTTAACTCTGACGACAGAAACAATGAGACACAGAGGCCCTTTCTCAATATGAGTTTTTAAGCGATCTTGCGTCCTTGCAGTACATCATCATCATCAACCGTTACAATCTGGTTCCAATACTCAAGAATGCAAGTACAGAGAAAGTACCTGGATGTGATCTTGATATCAAGGATGCATTGTGAGAACCAAACCTTTAAAAAACCCAGTCATAATCGCAGGCGGACGACGTACAGAAGTAGGCTAGTTCTCACTCAAGAGATTACCGCTGAAAGCTCGCAAATACGCGACGGCTTGTGAAAGTAAACATGTTTCGTAAAAACATAATTTTGATAAAATGATATATACCTGGAGAAAGCCTACAGCTGGCATATTTAAAAGAAGCTCAATGTTGATAAAGCACATTAAATACATACTCATTTATACAAATATAAAAAGATAATAATGCAAGTCAATATTTTAATATGTTACGTACGACACCTGTGATGTTATGTTATTGCGCTTTGGATGGTGTTGTCCCACTGCCTAATATTTGTGGAACGATCAGTTAAGCAACAAGTTCACAGCACATGTAATTTCTGACAAAGATGCGTTCTGTGTCCTCGTGTACTTCTCTGAGTTTGTTCTTCCTAGGTCGCCTGACAACATCAGTCTTCACGAGAATGCAAGTCCAGTCTTTGCATTCTTAGACTTGAGAAACAGCCAGAGTCAATATCTAGCAGATCTTGAGTTACATTAGTGTTGTTTGAATCCCCAGCATGCACCAAAAGTGTGAGAAGTTGAGCGTGAAGCCATCTAATCAAGACGCCAATGATAAAGAGTCCAACCATTTTGAATCTATGGAAGTTGCGTTAGTAGTGTGTTCAAACTGGTGGTTATGGTAAGGTGCGGGGCATTTCCCAAACACACTCAAAGAGCTTGACCAATCACAACACACTGATCCAGCCGACCAATCAGAGCACACTGTGATTTTCAGGAGGAGGGGCTTCATAGAGACAGGAACTAGACAGATGCCAGTTGCATAAATATAGACAATATGTTAAGACTGTGGCTGCGTCCGAAATCACATGCTCTCTTGAGTACACACTAAAAAATCCTGGGTTGTTTTAACCCAATTTGGGGTCAAATATGGTCAAACTCAAATGTTGGGTTAAAAATGTAATTATAAAAGGTAACCCAACGGCTGAGTTTGTCCATATTTGACCCAAAGTTGGGTTAAAACAACCCAGCATTTTTTAGTGTAGGTACTTATTTTGAATAATTACTTCGCAACCGCTAAAAAGTGTGTTCTATATAGTAGCGGTGTAACAATACAATCATGTTATGATTCGATACCATGAATCTGAACTCACAATATTATTGCGATAATATTGTAAAAGGTTGATATTGACAATATCCAAGACATATGGTAAAAGGTTAACGAAAAATTAACTGTTGATTAAAATGCTAAATTTGATATTACATTGTGTGTGTAAATGAATAGGCTTGGACTTGTTGCTGGAAACCCAAAGCACAGGACCATAGAGACACCAGAATAAACATATTTCATGATTCTGAAGCTGAAAACAGAATTATTGTAGATGAATATGCTTTGACTGGCTAGATATATTTAAAATAATGTAGGCCACTTTTTACTGGTAACATCAGACATTTGGCATTTTCAGGACCAACAAATATTCCCCCATTGCATTATTATACATTATATATAGTAGTTTAATGTAGTGCTGACACTAAAACTAACGTGAATTATACACAAATATTGTCACTATCCACGATACATACTGTTGCATTTTTGTATTGCGATATATTGTGACCCGATATATTGTTACACCCCTACTATACAGTATTAATGTGTGTAGTATGAATATAGTCTGGACATACTACATTTGTCATAGTAATTATCATAAGAGTTGTGTCGGTTCACTGTTATTCCCAGATCCTCTCGAGGTGTCCATCATATGCACACTTCAGATTCTCGCTGTAAAAGTACATAATCTGGGAGCATTTTGCCAACTCTTTTATGAGTACTGTGAATTCGGACATGCTTATTTTGTCACATCCCATTTTTCGCCTACTATATAGTAGGGAAGTATGTGATTTCGGATGCAGCCTGTGTCTTAAGCATGTACTAGTATGACCAAGTGATTAGTCAAGGGGCAATCAGTCTTACTTTTTGGTTTCAAATTAGACCAATATACATTATCTAACTGACAGTTATGAACAGTCTTAAAGGAACAAAATGTGATGAACTTTTAAGACAAGTTTTAGCAATTTGTGAAACCGGCTCCATGGGTGCGTTTCCCAAAAGCATCAATAACCACTGTAAAAAAAAAATAATATGTTGGTTTAACTTAAAAAAGCAAGTTACCTTGTTGCCTTAAATTTTTGAGTTTGTTGTAATTAAACATTTGAATATTGGTTTAATAAACAGAAACTCAAAATAGTATGTGTTATCTTCACACATTAGTTATCGAAGTTGATTTGACAAAAGATAAAAAGCTTTGTTCAAATCATGAAATTATTTTTTTACAGTGTATAGTCACAAGTTCCACTGAATTGTGTTGGTAACGATGAAACTTGCAACCAAATTTAGCATCGGAAAACGAATCACAGGAGCGTTACTAACACACTGGGAAGAGAGCTGCAACAATGGAGAATATGGGAAAAATAAATGTCTTTTTAAACATTCAAGCATGAAAACATATTCTAGAAGAGCCCAAAAGCACACAATCAAGACTTTAAAAAGAGGCATAATATGGTCTCTTTAAGTAAGGGACAATTTACATTACAGCCGGTTTTATTGCAGGCAGGGTGATCACTGATCAGGACCCCGACGAGAAGAGGTAACAACCGACTGAATGTATTATTGGAGAATTAAGCAGTCAAACAAAAGCTGCATATTGCAACTGTTGTTGTTGTTGTTGCATTCATTATGTTCATACATTATAAATGCACAAACATACAAATACATTATACATGACACCTGTTAATATCAACTTCATTTGAAACATAACTTGATAGAAGAAACATCATGATATTATAAAACATTGGACCAAACTTATATTCTGAATACTAATATTACAAAAAGTTAAGACAGATCATGAATAAAACCTTCAAGAACCAAACCCAGACCAACTCATGCAAAAGCAGCAAACACACACACACACACACACACACACACACACACACACACACACACACACACACACGTTCAAACACTTGTGTGTCTGTCAGCAGTCATTGTGGACTGGCATATGGGAGGCTGCACAAACTCATGATCCCTTGTATAACACAGAACAAAGACTCGTAGTTACAGTCACAATGCCTGAACAAAGGGCACAAAGCTCGTGTTAGGAAACAGCAGGCCCGGGGGCAATGGTTTTGTCATGTAAAGGTCAGTGCTGATGTTGTCTCGTTTGCACACTGTTGTCTCACCTAAATGAGAAACAAATGGCTTTTAGATCTCCAATTTGTCGTTTTTCCACTTGATGTCAAACTGGCTTGGCTCTTTGCACACCATCAAAACACATGCCCATCAAACTCTCTGTCAGACCATATCGCGTCGAAGCACCCTGACTCCTGGTTTTAAGAAAACATAATGTTCTTCTGCTCTCTTTTTAGGTATCTTTCAAACCTGATTAACCCTCTGGGGTCTAAGGTGTTTTTGGGGTCCTTGAGATGTTCTGACATGCCCTGACATTTGTCCTTTTTTCAGTTGCTTATAAACATATTAATGGCAAAGGTGTAATTACACTATTTATCACAAACATGGCTACCATAATATGTGAGCAACATGCATGTACATGTTTGTATTTTTGAGAGAATAATGTTTATGCATGGTTATTCAAAAAACAAAAAATGAACGTGTCTGAAATTACGCCACAAAACACATTTTGACTAATGGATGTTATCGCCTAGAGTTTTTCCTTCAAAATGATCTGAAAAACATCCTGCCTAGTCATTCACATAAAACAATACATTGATTTAAATTTTGTAAAAAATCGTTTTGTTTGGAAAGGCAATATGCGCAGGGGCGTCGAAGATCCAATATAGAATTATTCTTGTGCCAATATAAATGAACGTAACTTTTCAAGAAACTGATGAAAATATCAATTGAAACTGAAAAAAATATCTTTGAAACTGAAAAAGAATAAATCGCGGGCACATTTTTTAAAACTTTGTTCTTAATACACTGCATGTTTTGCTAACTATTTCTCATATTTCTTTCGCTGATCTGAACTTACAAATGCGTTTCCAGAGTTTTAATTTACGCTTTCCGTTTACGCTCCCTGAGTTTTCGTTCGCAGTTCTGACACATATCTCTCGTGGGGGCGGGGCTAGTAGCAGTGTGTTCTCATTGGCTACTGAGTTTTTGATTGACAGCTTCTTGACCTGGAAGTGAAGACGTCAGTGTTGTGTTTACACACAGGACCCCAGAGGGTTAACCATGCTGTCAGCACCTTTAAAACCCTGTACCCTCCCTTTACACTTGCTGAAGCTGTAGATGCAAGTAACATATCTGAAATGATTTCAATATCCCCTTACTAGTCACTGAAAGCCTTCTTTAGATAGTGGCAAACCCAGTCACAGGGAACATGAAGCAGCAACATACGGCACAGAGTCCTCTCTATTTCAGTCTCTTAAAAAACAATTAAATAAAATGTCAAATTAACCAGTTGCAGACAAACTTTGTTTCTTTGAATCATAGTAATTCAGCATCTTTATGCCATCACACATTGGTTCTGACGTGACAGTCAGACGTTCAGATACACCGATGCCCCATCACAGGTGAAGCGAATATCGTTGGTCATATATTAAAGGAACACTCCGACTTTTAGGACTTTAGCCTATTCACCTTATCCCCCAGAGTTAGATAAGTCCACACATACCTTTTTCATCTCCGTGTGTGCTAAAAGTCTGTTTGACGCACCCACCGCTAGCCTAGCTTAGCACAAAGACTGGATGTAAATGGTTGCAGCTAGCATACTAATCCAAATAAGTGACCAAAATAACGCAAACATTTTCCTATTTACATGTTGTGATTTGTATAGTCACAGAGTGTACAAAAAACAAAGTCACATTAGACACAGACATATTTTAACCGTATAAATACTGGGAACTATATTCTCTGAAGGCGAAGCACTGCTACTTGGGCGGAGTGATAACCGCAGCACCTGAGACGCGCCGTTGTTTCTTCTGTCAACAAAACCAACGTGACGTCTCAGGTGCTGCGGTTATCACTCCGCCCAAGTAGCAGTGCTTCGTTATTTTGCTTCCAAGTAGCGTTATTTTGTCAATTTAGATTAGTATGCTAGCTGCAACCATTTACATCCAGTCTTTGTGCTAAGCTAGGCTAGCGGTGGGTGCGTCAAACAGACTTATAGCACGCACGGAGATGAAAAAGATATGTATGGACTTATCTAACTCTGGGGGATAAGGTGAATAGGCTAAAGTCCTAAAAGTCGGAGTGTTCCTTTAAGGTTTGGTTAGATTAGATGGTCAGCAAACAACCGGTTCTCGTCATCAACATGTTGGGTAGAGGATAAATGGGCAGGAATAAAGATCTGAGCGACTTCTTCGACAAGGATCAGATTGTTATGGCGAGACAGACGACTGTGTCAGAGTATCTCTGAAATGGCGAGGCGTGTGTGTTGATCCCAGTCAGCAGTGGTGAGAGTTTACCAACAGTGTCCGAGGAGGAACAAACACAAACCAGCGACTGGGTGTTGAGTGTCCAAGGCTCAACGAAGGCTATCCCGTTTTCTTTTGCATCATGTGGACATGTGTGCCATTTTCTCTGGGTAAATGACGGCACCAGGATCACTGTGGGATAATGACGAGATGCTGGAGGGAGTGTGATGCTCTGAACAATGTTGTGCTGGGACGTCATGTGGACGTGTGTGCCATATACCTAAAGATTGATGCAGAGCAGGTCCAGCCCTTCATGACACTGGTGTTCCTGGTGGAAGTGGGAATAATCTTTCAGCAGAATAATGCACCGTCACACTGCACACATTGATCAGGAATGGACTGAGGAACATGATGAAGAGTTCAAGGTGTTTCCCTGGCGTCCAAACTCCCCCGATCTCAATCCAACCGAGCATCAGTGGGATGTGCTGGACCTTCAAGCTCGATCCATGGCGAACGGGATCGGCGGGAATCGAACTTCGGTGTAATTTATCATTTCATGTTCTGCCCATGAGGCGTATGCCCTCCTACGTGCTTCCTATCAATTTTAATTTTCCTTCAGAACTACGTCTGGGATTGTGGTGTATTCTTGGGTTTTCTCCGATCAATTTTTAACCGGTTCAATCAGCGAACAGAGGGAGTGTCTGAGAACGATGACGTTGAGGTTGTGCGCTAGTTTGAGTCATCATACGTCACGACCAAACGTTAGCGATTGGTTACGGCAGATCCAATAGTTTTAAACCTCAACAGAGGACCCGCTTCAAGGAAGTTAACGCTTGTCAATGGAGAGAGGCCAGACTCTCTGTACAAATGAAATGTAGGAGAGTCTGGTAGAACCAGGCTATATGCCTCAATAATGTAAATATACAGTAAAATATAATTTATTCCTGTGATCAAAGCTGAATTTTCAAAGTCTTCAGTGTCACATGATCCTTCAGAAATCATTATAATATGATGATTTGCTGATCAAGAAAGATTTATGATTATTATCAATGCTGAAACCAGCTTTTGCTCATTTAAAAAAAAAGAAAAAAAAGATGTTGCCGGTCTATTCAAGTTATTGTTTTTTATTGTATATTAGATCAAATAAATACAGCCTTTGTAAGCATAAGATACTTCTTTCAAAAACTAAATCTTAATTATTCCAAATGTTTGAATAGTTTCACTGTACATCTTAAAGCAAAAGAATATTGAAGTTATTCTCCGGGAAATATGAGTAACTACAAAACACTGAGCATAATACAAAATACAAGATTTACAGAAAACTCAGGGTTACGCTTTATTTTAAGATGTCATTGTTACAGTGTAATTATATATTTAAGTACTGAGTAATATTAATTAACAGCATGTACTTACTATAGGGTTAGGGTTTGGTTGAGGGTTAGTTGCATGTAATTATGCATAATTTACTGTTATTACTATGGTAAGTACATGTAACATATGTAAAAAGGACATTGTAAAATAAAGTGTTATCAAACTCAGTTACATAAAAATACAGAAAGAACAGGACTAGCAAGTTAGTTTGACCTCTTATGCAATGAGCACAAGAGGCAGAAGCACTGGATAGTGAAGTCAAAGCAGCGTGTGTTTCCCATCAGCCAGCGAAGGGGCCGAGAGGATTTCACACCACAGAGCGGAAAACATGACGATCCGCTCAGAATCCAGAGTAAGGAAAACACACGAAGCTGAAGGCCTGCGACTGACTGAACGAAATCTTAATCAAAAGCAAACAACTGGTCCAAAACAGCCAATCATTGGCACAGAGTGCATGAGTAATCATTATCTCACTCATGAGTGTGGTATAAAAAAAAAAATAAAAAAAAATAAACAGTCGTTAGTCGTTGTTTTCTCGTATGGCAGCCCATTGAACCGTGCGGAAAAAAAAGTTGTGCAATTTGACACATTAACCACAGCAATTTAGGAGTCTCTAACTCACTCTCTCTAGCGCCACCAACTGTCCAAAGTTACATGTTTATGCTAATAACTTTTGAACCATAAGGGCTAGCAACAAAATTGACCCTTCGCAGGGAGTTTGATTGACAGGCGATCTGACCAATCATAATCCGCCAGCCGCCATTTTGTCCGAAAAAGCAGTCGGGAGAGTTAGATTAACATGGGAGGATTTGAACTTGAGAAGCGGAGTGTACTGACTCTTTCCACGGTTAAAACAACATTCCTTCTGATGTTCATTCAAGTTTATTTGATGCTATAAATGAACTAGCAGGAAGAGATGATCGGTTCACGAGCAGCTTTAACTGAGCGATCTGTCAGACACATTAAAGAGCCACAAAATGGTATTTATTGTTTACATTTCTTTAAAAAATGACCAAATTTGAAAATTGAGACTTTATTTAATATAAAAAGTAAGCTGGTCTGTCCTGTCTGTCAGCGCGTTGTCAGTGTCTCTCTGCTCTGCGATGTGTTTTTCACTGCGTGAGAACATGGTGTGGCGTGAGAGAGGGCGTGGCTTGTCGGACATATCGACAGTAACTAAGGGGGGCGGGTCTTTTTTGCGAACGGTCAATTCCTTGGCTCAAGATAATTGAATTGCACACTATGATGTCATTTTCTGTAATGAACATTTGCAGAAAATTGAATTTTTGAATTTATAATTTTCTGAAAAATATTTTCTCTATTTCATCCTAGGCGGGTCATCAGATTTTAACCTAAATGCTCCAGACCCATGCAAGTCCTTTTTGAATAATGCGCAAACTAATTTGACGAAGAACACACAAAATGGATGTGAGGCTGTATCTCCGCAACGGTTTGGCGTATTGAGATGAATCTTGGTGCATGTCATCACAAGCATGACCTGAAGCTACATGCAGCGTTTCGGCACAGCACCACCTACTGGTCAGGAGATATAAAAAATGGCTTTGCTTATAACTTCTGAACAGTTTGCCAAAAAAAAAAGAAAAGAAAAGTGATGTGTCATTGGCACCACTTTCAATAAAATTTTAACAAAATTCTATTGATTAATTGATGCTATAGATTAATCTGAATGAAACTTGTTAAATTTCTTGAGTCATATATTATTATATAATATTACCGGTATTATTAGTCATAATATATGAGGGTTTCATATATTCCAAATTTTTCAAGTTTCAATGAAAATGCTCATAAAAATAGGTGGATGGAAACATAGCTATTGTCACCTCACACTGACCACACAACATCAATTTGGTAAAAGTGCCACCGAATTGAAAGTGCCACCAAATTGGTCAGAAGTCATAAGCAATTTAATCATATTACTAGTAATTGTATGTATGCTTTTTTTAAAGCCATTTTTGGTAACACTTTACAATAAGGTTGTACAGTGTTCTAAGTTCATTAACATGAACTAAGAATGAAAAATACTTCAGCATTTATTAATCTTACTTCATATATAATGTCAACACTTACTAATACATTATTAAAATCAAAAGCTGTATTTATTAACATTAGTTAATGCACTGTGAACAAACAATGAACAGCCGTATTTTTAACTAACACTAACAAAGATTAATAAATACTGTAACAAATGTATTGCTCATTGTTAGTTCATGTTACTAAATACAATAACTAATGAACCTTATTGTAAAGTGTTACCCCATTTTTACTAAATCATCTCTAATGTCTTTAAAGGGATACTTCACCGATTAGCATTAAGCTTTGTATCAGTGGAGACCCGGTAGTATTTTCAAATTACCGTGCTTCCCTCATACCCCCCTGAGACGAGAGATTTATGTATTTTTGGTCTGGAAAAAAATCCTAAAATGATGCAAAAATCAACATCGGAGGCTTTCCTGGCCAGAGGCGGGAGACTACAGCCAGTAGTAGGAGTGAGTCCCGCATGTTTTCAACCCGCCCATAAAGGGTGGGATCTCACTCACAGAATGTACAAATAGTGTCAGCCATCTTTTTTCTATTTAAGCTAAGCTAACAGGCTTAACAGAGTAGTTGGGGTGACCATACATCCTCTTTTTCCCGGACATGTCCGGCCAGGATTGCCCGGGCTCTTCCTCCCGACCTCCAAGCTGGTCTCGCTCCTCCGGCCGCCTCCCGCTCCCCATCAACCTCAACCGTTCCCTGCTGCACCGCGGCCCGCACAGGCAGCCACGAGCATCGGACCCGCGCACCAGACCGCGAGATCGCCCAAAATGTTGCTTCTACTTCCCACAGTCGCCATGCATTCACTATGCCTACATTATTTGACACTTGACACGTACGTGATCATGCATTCTGCTTCACAATGCTAAAACGCACATCAACCGATCACTTGTTTAGCGTTCATGTAAACACTACATTCAGATTCACCAATCGGAATAAATTCAGTCCGATTGAAACAAAAAGCGTGCATGTAAACATATTGGGTCTCATTCATGAAACACGAGAAGAACGAATTTTTGTGTAAATCGTGTGTAAAGTGGTTCTGGCGTAAATTTTCGGATTCATTAAAATGTTCGTATTTTCCAAATGTTAGTTGGTACGAAAGAAATCTACCCCTGCTCCCAGCCACGCGTAAATAGTGCGTTTAACATCCGAACGTTTTGCTCATTAATAAGGCTGCATTTTAATTCACCTTAATCGGGTACATATTTACACAGCATTTTGAAAAAATATGATATATAGTAATTACATTCGGTTTTTCTTTTTACTTTTATTATGAGAGCCAGTGATCGCATCTGCAGACGGAACATTTTAATCAAGCAATTAATTGCTTTCAATATACGGCGGGGGCTATATTTTTTCGAAGTGAACTAATTTGTTTTTTGCAGTCAAGCTTCATGTCGAACCGTTTTCTTTTAATTTCTGGGACTGTTCGATTAACAGATGAAACTCCATTAGGACCTTTTTAGGACCTGATACGCCACTATGTACGCTTGAAAATAAAAATGTGGCGTTTTGAATGAACTTCTGATAATAAAATATTATCTGATAATGAGAAATGTTTCTTTTTCATTCGCTTTTATGAAGACATGTTGAAATCCTTAGTTTGGTGTCATAATATGATGCCCATATATGGTTGTCAGCCGGATTTAATGGGCGGGGTTTATGGTAATTGAGAATGAGCGTGCACGCGGGTCCCATTTACGACTGATTTGAATTAATTAACACACACACACACACATTTCACTATCACATCTGACGTTTACGAAATATTTGTGAATCAGGAGAAGAGTTTTCGGGAAGGTCTCTTTACGCGCAGATTACTCACATATTTACTCGTATATTTACGAATGTTTCATGAATGAGACCCAATGAATGGCGACCACAGAAACCAAAAGCCGAATCCTGGGTGATCTCGAAATCCGGCACGCGAATCCGACGCTCGTAGCCACGAGCCGCAACACAACGAGGAAGTGTGTCTTTCATCCACGTGAGCCAAAAATACATTTTCTGGCTTTCCTCAGTCTAGAAGGCACCAACTTCTAAAATAATTTCACATTTCTACAGCATACATGAACCAATTTACATACACATTCATCTTTCCAGCGGTGAAGTATCCCTTTAATTACTCATTACTGCGGTCTAATATCTCTCCATTTTGCCTCTTTCTAATTTTCTATTTTTATGATTCAATTAGTTATTAGCTTTATATCAAACCCCAGGCGATTGTAAATCCCAGTTTGCGGATCCCTGAATCAGCAGAACATCTAATAGACTTCCAGTGCCGTACGGTTCATCATCTTCTTACTCATTCGGAAATCACTCTGGCCTTTCCTCTGATCAATTCTCAACATTTACCATATCAATTTTGTCAAGACAACATACTAAATTTATGCTGATATAATTTCTGCCATATTAAAATACACTTATGTTTTGCGGGTGACACATTATACTTGTAAACTGAGAGGAATAAAACACCTTCTACACGGGCGAGATTGCGGTTCACTTTCCAATGGTACATAAATACAAGAGCTGTCCATCTGGTGTGGTGATTCAGCAGTAAGTGAGAATTATTACCCAGAACCCAGTAAACCCAAGAAACCTGATGTGGACTTCATTATATTTAGACCAGCGCTCCTGAAACAATCCCCTCATAAACCCTAAATCAGACCAGACGCATCGAGTGGAGAGACAGAAGCAGAAAAAGCCAACTCAAGCAGTTTAATCACACAGTAATGGAGCAGGATTGATGTTCTGGACGAGGTTTGATCTGTGGCAAATACTGAGGAACATGTATTGTAATCTCACTAACCCTTGTGTGGCGTTGAAAACCCTGCAATGCCTTTTGTGTTCCCGGTCAAAAATGGCCGGCCTTTAAAAAAAAAGCTTGTTATGCTTTATTATTATCACCAATTCTTGGATTCAATCTTTTTGGCAACTTGTTTTCTGTCAATTAGCACAGGTTGTGTGTTTATTTTTTTAAACTGATTGATCATCCTCGTTGATCTGAGCTTATGAACTTTTTGAGTAATTTTTTTTTTTTTTTGTGAATAAATGTCAATATTCAACAAAATATGGGTACCAAAATTGCACTGTTTATCACACTAGAGTGCTTTAATGTTTAACCAGGAAGTTTGTTTTGAAATGCATTTATTTTGTACAAACAAGACAGTTACACTTGTGGTGTTCCTGGACAAAACATTACCGACACACAAACACACACACACTATATGTTGTGCTATATTATATATTGTTTGTACTATATTACACAGGTCCGAGGCCTTTATCTTTGCAAGCACATGTAGTTACACTAATTTTTGTTAAATAATTTTACCAATAATTTTATTTTATAAAATTTAACCAAACTTTATTTACAACTGAATTTAATTGACAGATGAATGTGATTTTCACTGTAAAAAAAAGAGAAGTGATTTTTGCATCACAACAAATGATTATAAATAAATAAAATATATTTTTGCAATTTAAGGGATTATAATCTAGACAACTCTCTCTCTCTCTCTAGTCACTTTTAGTAATGCATGTTGTCTGTAAAAATGTAAATCGCTAGTTTTTGTTTTTTTGTAAACCTGGGTGGGTATTTTCAAAACATGTCCTCAGATTTTAATTTTGGAAATCTCCAGTCTGTAATATTTGGTTTACGTGCGCTGGTTATATGGGACATGACAGACATCTAATAGCAGTGTGAATTTAGACGAATGCAAGTTCTCCATCGCTGATGCAGAGCGAACACAAAGTTTCTCCTGGGAATGCAAAACATTTGCAAGAGAACGCAAAATCATTGACTTATTAATTTTCCTTCCATCTCTCATATTTTTTTCCACCATCATGACCCTTCAGGAGTGCTGTACTATTCACAGTCAGCAATGATGAACTCCTTCCACAAGCAAATGTGCCCAATATCAGTCATGTGGCCACTGTAAAAACTGCTTTGAAACAGTATTGTAAAAAGCGCTGTATAATTAATTAAGGTGACTTGACTTAACTATTGAAATGACCAGAGGCTGCTTCAGTGACTTGAAACATATTATTCCATATTATTATACAATAAACATATTAATAAGCACTAAACATGAGCAAATAATCATACAAAACATGAGTACACTTTAAAATGAATAGTAAATGGATCAAAGATGTAATTACAAAACAAGTTGTTTGGTCTAATGTTTTGGGGTAATTCAAATTTCAAACTATGTTTGTTTTTATCCTGTGATGAAACAAGACTGCTGTCGTGAAAACGAGAAACTCATTTGATCATAAAACACACACACGCTGTCTAGAAAGGCAGCTGACAAGATGTTGAAACACAGCCGGTCACAAGTCACAGTGTTTTAAACGATTTCTCTGCAAATATCCATTCCTTCTGTGCCGTTTATCTCAAAACAAAACCAGCAGCGATGTTTCCGATCAATACAACTTTCTGTAACAGTAACATCCGTGAGGATTGTTCTCGTAAAAGCTGAAGAATCACTCAGTCTAAAGTTCCTCCAGAAGAAACTGAAAGAGCGTCGCGTGATGGGTTTGTCGCCAGACACACAATAGGCTTGCTGTGTGTGTTAGTTTCGTGTTATTGAGAGGAATTGAGCGGTTTTTCTGTCACACGAGATCCGTGACTCGCGCTCGGTCACAATAAACAGGCACAACTTATTTCGACTATACAATAAGAGCTAACTAGAGCTTTCCAGCATCTTCACACTTACAAGTGTTCCTCTTCTCTCACTACTAATCATCATCTGGTGTTGTTCTTACCTTTCACTGCGAGTGCAGCTTTACTCTCTCGCGCTCCGTCTATGCGGTTTTCTCCATCTGGAAACCTGCAAAGTTTGAGCGCGCGCTTCTCCTGTCACACACACACTGTATCTGCAGCGATTAGTGCCCGTCTAGTGTTTACTCTGTAGTGTGTGTGCGTGAGTGTGTGTGTCTCGCAGCTGCTTCACTGTTCGACCGCGTGGAAATGTGCGTGACGTGGACCAGACGCGGTGAGCGCGCGCGCGCGCGACACTGT
>JARPMJ010007083.1:0-46259 GCA_033366665.1 Phoxinus dragarum
AGCGCTGGTGGACAGGATCAACAGTTAAACTAGAAAGCCCACACCCTGGGAGGGGCGGTGTGTGGGTATTGTGGATGAATCCCTCTCTGATACACACGACCCAGCTCGCTTATATGAGGACTGCTGCGCCAAAGCATCTAAGGGGACCCGAATCGTCGTTCAAGCCACACAGAAGATCGAAGCATTCAGTGAGTTGTTTTATGCTACTGTCCTTATCAATCACAGTGTGCAGCTTAAAGGAATGATGGACTCTGGTTTGATGGCATGTGAGCATCAGCGAACATGCGGTAGAGAAACTCAGCTCTGCTGGTGTTTTTGCCCGAGAAGCAGCACCCTGTAGAAAATATCGTTTTGATTGGCTGTGGTGGTCTGCAGACTCGACCTGAGGGTTTTTATGACTTGGAGATGCAGCTTTACGGCGCTCGCTGTGTTGTACCTACCTTGGTTTGTGCCTGGTCAGCATGATGATCTCATATTGGGCTCGAATGTCATCAAACACGTGATTCGTGTTCTGAAGGGTGATAATGACTATTGGAGCATGGCTTCCAGACCTGAGCATCAGTCTGATCCCGATGTTGAACAGTTCTTGTCGATGTTCACCAATGTTGAGCGCTGGAAAGGGAGTGAGGTTCCTGACAAAATAGGCACTGTCAAGCTCACCCAAGCAGTGATACTTCTACCCAGGCATGAACACTTGGTTTGGGGTAGACTCCCTGCTAGCGTGCCGATGTCACCTGGAAGCACCGTTGTCGTAGAGCCAACCAACTCCAAAGCCATGCCACGAGGTGTTCTAGTGGGCCGTCTTGTCACACCTCTCTGGGGGTGATAGATGGGTGCCAATGACAGTTGTTAACCCATCTGACAAAGCTGTTACACTGAAGAGAAATTGCAAACTGGCTGATGTGTTTCCATGCTTGGCAATCGAGGATCTAGCTGATTCTCAGGGTCTACATGAGGCTTCAGAGGAACGACCTTGACATTGAGATACAGCAATCTCATACGCAGAAACAAGTACATGACATACTGCAACAGCAACTTGACACATCGCCCAGTGCCTATTTAGCTGGTCAGCTGGCTAAAAGCCTGTCAGAGTTGGGCTTAAGTGATGTTGACATAGACACATGTCAAGTCAGTAAAGACTGTAAGTCTAGGCTCACACAGCTATTAATTGAATATCAAGACATCTTCTCCAAGCACTCATTGGACTGTGGTGAGGTAAAGGGATACACACACCGCATTCATCTCACCGACGATCGCCCTTTTCGCTTGCCGTACAGGAGAGTCCCTCCTGCTCACTATCAGAAGTTGAGGCAGGTTCTCACTGATATGGAGGAAAAGGGGATTATCAGGAAGTCCTCAAGCGAGTATGCTTCGCCACTGGTGATGGTGTGGAAGAAAAGAATGGTGGGTTGCGGATTTGCACTGATTTCAGGTGGCTGAATGCCCGAACCTTAAAGGACGCCCATCCCTTGCCGCACCAGTCTGACTGTCTGGCTGCTCTTGGTCGGCAATTGCCTCTTTAGCACGATGGACCTCACTTCTGGCTTCTTCAACATCCCAATGCATGAAGACGACAAGAAGTACACAGCTTTCACAACCCCCCTTGGACTGCATGAATATAATCGCATGCCTCAGGGATTGTGTAACAGTCCAGCCTCCTTTATGAGGATGATGATTGGGATTTTTGGGGACATGAATTTCACAAAACTCCTGTGTTATCTTGACGATCTTCTCGTCTTTGCATCGTCAGAGGATGAGGCCCTGTCCAGACTCCGCACAGTGTTCCAGAGGTTGCGGGAAAATAACTTGAAACTGGCTCCAAAGAAGTGCCATCTGCTTCGAGAACAAGTCGGATTCCTTGGACATGTCATTAATGGCGAGGGTGTGGCCGTCGATCCTGACAAAGTGGAGGGTCATCAACAAGATGACAGTACGAGATATCTCATGGAGGACGATGAGTGCACGCCTTCTGTACGGAGAATCAAATCTTTCCTTGGCATGCTATTTTACTACCAGCATTTCATCCCAAACTGTTCCTCCATTGCGAAGCCTTTGTTCGCACTTACGGCTGGACAGAAGAGGCGGGGGACGGTCAGCTAGAGATAAGAAGCCTCTGGGTGCCTATCGCAAGCTTACTCCTGCAGACTGGTCGGCGGAATGTGGAATCGCTTTTGACCAGTTGAAGACCATGCTGTTGGGATGTGTTGTGCTAGCTCATCCGGACTTTGACGAGCCATTTATTCTGTCAGTAGATGCTTCATTGAACGGACTTGGAGCAGTGCTCTCTCAAGTGCCACGAGGAGAGTCCAAAGCCAGACCAGTTGCTTTTGCAAGCAAGACCCTCAGTGCGTCACAGCGGAAGTATCCAGCTCACAGACTGGAGTTCATGGCTTTAAAGTGGAGTGTCTGTGAAAAGTTCAGCCACTGGCTAAAAGGCCGTAGCTTCACGGTATGGACGGATAATAATCCACTAACTTACCTTCTAACAAAGCCAAAGCTTGACGCATGTGAAATCCGCTGGGTCTCTAAGCTTGCGTCTTACTCCTTTGATCTCAAACACCTGCCCGGGGAAAAAAGAATGTGGTGGCTGAGTGTCTTGAGTCGCGACCTCTTCGCGAAACCCATTTGTCAGAGGCTGCTGAAGGAACCATATCCCAACCTGATTCAGGAAGCTAATGGAATAGAGGAGGGATTCTGTGCAGGATGCTTTCAGGGTCAGCTGCCAGTCTCAAAGCTACAGATCAGGGGACCATCCACCGTTCAAGATGGTGTGTGATTCAGCCGGAGATCAGAGCTCTTTGTCAGGGGACACTGTGACTGGATTGATGCAGCGGAATCCAGAGCACTCTATCTGGCCCAACACGTCCAACAGCTGTCGAGTGGTCAGGATGTTTACGCCCATGTTCTCCGCTCAGGAGTTGCAGCTGAGTCAAGAGCAAGGACCCCCGAGCATCTCTAAGGTATTACCTTTCGTTGCAGCCAGGAAACGACCATCTAGGCGGGGAAAGGCATGGCGCTGATTCAAAGGTCCTCAGATTGTTCAAGCAATGGGACAAGTTGGAAGTCCATGACGGGATGTTGTATCGGGTGACGAGAGATCCGTGTCCAAGCAGAGAAGATCTCAATATGTGTTGCCTCTGAGTCTAAGGGAAAAGACATTGTTGGGCATACACGATCTGGCAGGTCATCAAGGTCAGGATCGTACTCTCTCACTGGCAAGGCAGCGATTTTACTGGCCTGATATGGAGAGGGATGTGAGGGCACATGTCAGATGCTGTCAGAGGTGTGTGTTTGGGAAGTCGCCGGAACCTGCTGCTCGTGCGCCCCTAGAAAGCATCAAGAGCTCTGCCCCGATGGAGTTAGTGTGCATTGATTTTTGGTCGGCAGAGGACAGTAAGCAGCGTTCTGTGGATGTCCTTGTGGTCACCGACCATTTCACCAAACTTGCCCATGCATTCCCTTGTGCCAATCAGACGGCAAAGCAAGTCGCCAAGAAGCTCTGGGACAATGTGTTCTGTGTTTACGGTTTCCCTGAGAGAATACATTCTGATCAGGGCACCAATTTCGAGAGCAACTTGATTGCAGAGCTCCTTCGTCTGGCCGGTGTTGCTAAATCTCATACGACAGCCTACGCACCCCATGGGCAATGGGGGGAACAGAGCGATTTAATCGCACTTTGGGTAACATGCTCCGTACCCTTCCCCTGAAGGAAAAACACCAGTGGCCACAACAAATTCAGACCCTCACGTTTGCCTACAATGCCACCGTTCATGAGACTACGGGTTACGCTCCCTTCTTCTTGATGTTTGGGCGTGTACCTAGATTGCCGGTGGATATTCTGTTTAAGCAGGTTTTGAACGACCCAGGGATTGTTTGACTATGACTCATATGCCAAGTCCCTGCTTTCTTGCCTCAAAAGTGCTATGGAAATCGCCCAGAAACATTCTTCCACAGAGCAACATCACCAGGCCCGGCAGTACAAACAAACGTGTCAAGGGTACCTACCTCTCTGTGGGAGATCGTGTTTTGGTAGCAAATAAAGAGAACGAGGGAAGAGAAAAGTTGGCCGACAAATGGGAGGATGGAGGTGTACACAGTTGTTGGTTGCAAATCCCAATATCCATGTCTATAAAATACAGGATGCAGAGGGACACACGAGAGTTGTGCACAGGAATCTTTTGTTGGAGGTCAACTTCTTGCCACTTTCTGGGATGGATGAGAGTCAGGATACCCATGCACATGATCAGTCTTTGGCCAGTGAGGAGTCTGCTCAGGAAGACTGTGACTGTGGTGATGATAGAGCCTCAGTGTCTGGGTTATTGACTCAAGATGACAGTGCACAGAACCTGTCAAATTCCAGAGATGGTGAGAGTCTTGCAGTTTTGTCACCTGAAGTCTCAATTGAATCTGAGTCAGCTGATTCAGAAAGAGCTGGACCAGTCTAGTCCAGTGCACAGTCCTGTAGGTGCCACTGCTGATTACCCATCCATTTCACCTGCACCACAATCAGATATTTCACAACTCACCACATGCTGACATATTGGTTCCCACTGACCCGCACACACAGACCGCAGCTGATGGTCAGGTTAGAACACGTGCAGGGGAGAGTAGTGAAATCAGTGAACAGACTAATAGAATCCATGGTTCAGAAACCATTTCTGAGGGGTTCAAACAGTTTTGTTTGGGAGCCGTTCATAATCTCTCTTTGTTTTGCAGAGATGAGTCTTGATATATGTTTATGTTATTGTAGTATATGTTATATTCTTTTTTTTGGGACTGTGTTATGAGCATTGATACTTGCAAATGTCTGTGGGACAAGTTTTTTTGGGGCCAAGTGTTGTGTGGCGTATCAGGCGTCGCATTGAGCTAAGGGGGATTCAGAGACCTGATCATTCTCTTTCTTCCCTGAACCTTTTTTTGTGAGGTGACTTCTAAGTTGACTGTGGACTAGGTCTATATATTTTTTTTCATTTTGGGCCAGATTGTGTCAGTAGCAGACGTATTATGTGTTCTTTACAGTCCCGGGACTCCACTTTACCAGGATGTTGGTGAATTTCAGAAGGGGTGAATGTAACCGGGTTGAAATTATATCTTTACTTTACGGTTGAAATGTCACCAAATCCTGATGAACATTGGTTCCTATATGTTTAAGATGTGTTTTATTGGCAATATTTATGCCTGGATGTTGTATTCAGACCATGGTGTTAATACCTGTACCGTCACTTTAAGAGATCGCAGGCTTTGTGCGTCATTCACGCGCGCGCTTCTCTCAGTTTTGCGCCAGGACTAGCTGAGAGGGAGGTAATGTATTATTTTGCTCATCAGTTTTTGAACACTTATTTTGGTTTTTGGGACGATGCAAACCTTGTTTTATGTTATGTATAAATCGTATTTTTTGAGATTGTCAACATGCAGTAAATGTCAGTTGAATATAAACCTTGTAAACCGACTTTTTGCAAGCTTTAAAGTAGACTCTAATGTTTCCACGTGCTAGTCTACAAGGTTCTCTGTATGTTTATCTGCTAACAGGAGCTAGAGATTTGTGTGCTGTGTGGAGGAGACTGCATGTGACGGAGATTTATGTGTTTTTTTTGTTGATTTGTACAGGTATGTGTATAATGTTCATTATAATTCATCTGGTATACATTTGTTGTATTAAGCATGTAAAAGTAATTAATGTTGTCAATTACATTGAGCATTATATTATTTATTCAGTTCATTTTCACATTTTTATTTAAAAGTATTTTAGCTGATAATACTAAAAGTTTTATCAGTTGTGTATGTATGTGCGTTTTTGCGCCAGACTAGCTGAGAGGAGGAGCTAGAGATTTGTGTGCTGTGTGGAGGAGACTGCATGTGACGGAGATTTATGTGTTTTTTTGTTGATTTGTACAGACAAATCCGCTGTTCCGCCTTCATTAAAAGAGCAACCAGCAGTTGGTCGTGGTTTGGGTCTTTTCTGCATCCAGCACAACAAGAACACAACGCAGAATATATAAGGGTTAATGGACGTGCATCCAACCTATCAAAAAACTGTTAAAGGACAACGCACGCGCCGTTACAGAAGCATCTGCTTGTGTGTGTGTAATGAGTGTGTGAAGCATCCGCTTGTGTGTGTGTAATGAGTGTGTGAAGCATCAGCTTGTGTGTGTGTAATGAGTGTGTGAAGCATCAGCTTGTGTGTGTGTAATGAGTGTGTGAAGCATCCGCTTGTGTGTGTAACTTGAGTGTGTGAAGCATCAGTGTGTGTGTGTGTAATGAGTGTGTGAAGCATCAGCTTGTGTTGTGTGTAATGAGTGTGTGAAGCATCAGTGTGTGTGTGTGTAATGAGTGTGGGAAGCATCAGCTTGTGTGTGTGTAATGAATGTGTGAAGCATCAGCTTGTGTGTGCAATGAGTGTGTGAAGCATCAGCTTGTGTGTGTAATGAGTGTGTGAAGCGATCAACAGGACGTCTCTGAATGGTTAGTTGATGAGTTTTATGTCGCTGATGTGGAGTTAACTATCTTCAATTAGCATATTCTGTCATGATAATCTATAAATCGCTCGTACAGGAACTGTTGTGAGATGCACACAGAGTGACTTTCTATTGCATGTGAAAAGATGGATGCTAAAGTTTGAGCTGACTCACAAATGTTCTCTTACAGCAACTCTTCCTCTTCTCAACATGTTCTCCGGGTTCCCGGGGGCGGGGCTTATGTACATTTTAGGGTTGGTGATGTCACTAACCCGGGAGGAATGTCATGTAGTTCCTACCAGCCGTTTGTTGTAGTCCTTTTCTTTAAAAGCAAATATCTTCCTTTGCTTTGAACTGAGTGTTGTAACTTTGCAGATGTTGTGTATGTTCAAACCAGCAACATTACACACTAACTAAAGTTAGAAAAGTGAAATCATACTCAACCACCCCTTTAACATAACATAACTAAACATAACTCAACGTAACTTTCCTGCAAGTGGTTCAATAGACTTCCAGAGCAGAGGAGGAAGAAGAAGAACAGCAATGGACACAATAACCTAATTATAATAGTGATGCTTATTTAAAATGTGGAACATCTGCCCGTCTATAGTATTGAACCCCCTGTGTGTCATTTTTCAACCACATAATTGATTATTTTGATTTGTGCTTTATGAACAGTTATGATTGACAGACCCCACCCTCTCCTCTCTGACATTGGCGGCACTGCTCGGACTAATGGATTGTTGATTAAGGACAGGTGCGGCAGTTTTTTTGATAAGAAGTGACAAGCGAGAGTGTGCGACAGTGAAGGTGTGCAGGGGAACACACGCACACCGCGAGCCGAACCTACGGGCAGGAACACCGATCGCTGCGTTTGATGACAGAAAGTTACAGCCAGACGAGCAGTGGGCACGGATCTGATTACAACCCATCAATGGAGATAAGTGAAGCGGAACGGAAGAGGGATGCAGATGTTCGTGCGGTGGATTCAACACCTGATTTGAGCTAAGTAAAGAAAAGTTGTCCTGCCTATCACTTATGTGTTTGCGTGAGAGTTATTAATCCAGGTGTGCCTGACCAATAACAATAATCAGACACACCTGGATTAATTAGCTTGTCCAATAATGGCAGACAGGAAACAAAGGAGCTGGCTAATGTTCAGGAAGTAGTGCAGCTGTGCATAAAGCCAATTGTGGGCTTAAAGGGATCCCTGGGCCCGGTGTTTTCAAAAGGAATCCACTAGGATTTTGGATAACGGATTGGATCAAATCTTGGAAAATGGGTTTTTCAAAAAGAAAAAAACGGATTACATAATCGGAGATCACGTAATCCAATCTTGGTTTTGATCCGGATCAAACCTTTAGTTTGGGTTTTTCAGAACTTTTTTGTAGGATTTGGATCACTTTGATCCAAAAAATCTGGATTAAACTGATCCCATCAGAAGGGTGGATTCAGCGTGGATTTTTTATCCGGATTAAACCTTTTGAAAAACCGGGGGCCCTGGGTATTAAAGGGTTAGTTCACCCAAAAAATGAAAATAATGTCATTAATGACTCACCCTCATGTCGTTCTAAGCCCGTAAGACCTCTTCGTTCATCTTCGGAACACAGTTTAAGATATTTTAGATTTAGTCCGAGAGCTTTCTGTCCCTCCATTGAAACTGTATATACGGTATACTGCAGTGTGCGAATTATCCATCAATATTCGGGGGGGTCCCCATCTCCCGATTGTTGCGCAATACCGATCAAAATTGTCTCTCTATGCAGTAGGCCCTATAACATTACAATATTTCATAGATGCATGCAAGCCAAGACAATCAGTATATAGCCTACATGACGACAACACACACACACACACGTAACAATTTTTGATAATCCGATATGCTATAGTATTCCTAAATCATCGCTGACGTAGGAGGTTGCATTGGCTAAAGTTGTTTGGATGCATGTTGTTTTATAACAAGAAGAGGCAAAGTTGTGCATTACAATGCAGACATGTGCAACAAAATGTAATTGTGTAACAAAATAATAGTTTTTATTTAAACAAATGTAATTTTACTCTGTTTATTAATGTTTTTACTTCACATGTATGCAGTTTTTGGAGGATTAATTAAATATTTTACATTTATATAAATACATTTAAAAAAAAAATTTATACAAAAACAGCTTTTTTTATGTAAAATTCACTTTAGAAAAGACCCTAATTTCTAAATTGAATTTATGGGGATAACATGGGACAATTTATTGCTTTGAATTTATTTTTATTTTTTTCAATGTTACATTATGATTACATTCAACCCTGAAAAAAGATGTTACAAAGAGAAAAGTTTAGTTTTTACAGTTTATAATTTATCATTAATCTTTTCTTTTTTTTTCATATAATTGTACAAATGTCTGTAACAGAAACAAACTGTAACAGAACAGATATGAACAGTTATATTACAAATTGAAAACACTCAAGGGTTAAGTTAATAGACAAAAAGATGCCTTGGTTCGAATACTGGTTTTCGTCCTGGTTTCCAGAACTTTCTATTCATCATCATCATTTTTTATTTTTTTTTCAACATTAATAATATTCAGAAATGTTTCTCGAGCAGCAAATCACATCAGCATATTATTCCCTCAGGTAGATTCCATGTATTTTTTGTTGTTGTTTTTTTTGCGTGGCTGGATGGATGTTGGACTCATGAACAATTATCACGTTGTTTGAATTAGCCAAAACTGATTTGCCAAAATAAAAACTGGACAGTGATTTTAAAGGGATTTGCCGTTATAGCGTGAGTCCGGATCGAACCGGGGAGCGACCAGGACAGCAGAGGATTCTGTTTTGTCACAAAATAATGATTTTGATTTGTCACAAAAAGAATGATTAATTCTCAGTTTAGAGTTTGTTATTCTTATGGTCTGATGCGCGCGAGTAGGCTGTGATTGTATGATGGCGGGTGTCATGATAATTCTCATGTGTCGTGTTGCTGCTGTATCAGTCTGTGGTTACTTAGATCATTGCAGTCAATTAAACGGGACGAATATATTAATCCTAATATACGGGACGTCCCGGCTAATACGTGACAGCTAGCAACACAACTTTTGCTAGCAGAACTAGCCGCTAAAGTTACCTCAGCACCTGCTTCGTCTTTGAAGCACTCGGCTTCACTTAATCGATGTGCTTCTGGGATCCTCTGTTTTGGTAGCGAGTGGGCCTTCATCTCTGAGTGCCACCTTTTTGAATGTGAAGTTTGTGAACCCAAAGTGGGTGAGTGATACACTCTGGTTAAGCTTTCGCTTGCTAGCCATTTTTAGTAACGTTATGTTTTCTCAACGTTCTTCTTCTATTTGGCGCATATGGCTAATTTGCATACGTGCACAGGACTGGCTTGCTCCGCTTGGCAAAAAATAGAACATATTTTTGATTGTGAATAAATGTTTTGAATTCTGAATACTGGACATGGTGAGCTTAAAAACATTTTAGTGACCATTAGTGACAATAAAATGTTTTGTTTTATTTTAGACAAAATTTGAGACCCCCTTCAAATTTTGCTTTTGAGTCTTTCAGGGGGGTCTCGTGGGTTAATCGGGGGGTCGAGCCCCCCCGGGGACCCCCCCGTATTTCGCAGTATGGTATACCTGTCCATGTCCATAAAGGTAATATAAACATCATCACAGTAGTCCATGTGACATCAGTGGGTTAGTTAGAAGTTTTTGAAGCATCGAAAATACTTTTTGGTCCAAAAAATAACACAAAATAAGACTTTATTCAGCATTGTATTCTCTCCCGGGTTTGTTGTCAATCCTTCACAGATACGCTGATGGCGTAAGACGCTGATGACGTGTTATCTGGTGCGCCCGAGCTTCATTTATAGACTGAGGGAAACGCACGCTGTAAAAGTGGTCTCATCCGCGACATGCACATTTACGCACCATTAAAAAAATGATATCCACGCAAACAATGTAGAATAGCTTGAATATAGCGTGCGTCTCCCTCAGACTGTAAACGAAGCTCGGGCGCACCAGATAACACGTCATCAGCGTCTTACGTCAGCAGCGTCACTGCGGAGTCCTGAACGCAGATTCACAACAGACCCGGGAGAGAATAAAATGCGGAATAAAGTCTTATTTTGTTTTATTTTTGGACCAAAAAGTATTTTCGATGCTTCAAAAACTTCTAACTAACCCACTGATGTCACATGGACTACTTTGATGATCTTTTTATTACCTTTATGGACATGGCCAGTATACTGTATATACAGTTTCAATGGACGGACACAATGCTCTCGGACTAAATCTAAAATATCTTAAACTGTGTTCCGAAGATGAACGGAGGCCTTACGGGCTTAGAACGACATGAGGGTGAGTCATTAATGACATTATTTTCATTTTTGGGTGAACTAACCCTTTAAGTCATGCATGGCTTAAAATAACGAATATGATGCCTCTTACTGAAATATGTAGTAGAAAACCCATCAAAGATGTATTTTATTTTAAAAAAATCACATCGTTTTATACATATTTTGAACTATAAGAGGCGCCATTATTCTGATGACGTAAAATGGTTGCACTCCGTGAGCTACTAGCGCTATCTGTTGCTATTTTTACCACAATACATCTCGAATTAGACAACTCTGAAATAAAATACTGACAAGATGACCACAGCTACTGAAGGAGCTTACAGGTGGCGATGGATATAAGTGTAGGTTTAAACCAAATCACCATGAATTTCCCCAACAAGGAGTGTAAACGCCCCAGGGAAATCCGCGCTAAGGAACTTCTCTAGCGGGGCGCGAGTCGATGATTAGCGTCGGCATGTTGACATCCCGATGGCATCTAACGTTTCTTGCTTCAGCCGTTTGTAAGCTAGTTGAGTAGCTGTGGTCAACTAAAAGACTCAAAGGCATCAAGGCTAAAGTGGAGAGAGAAAAGAAGCGGGGTTTTTCGTCCACAGGTATCTTCATGCTTTTCTCCTCCTATTATTGCTAGGAAAGCAATCTTACATTGCTTCTCTTGTTGCCTTTTGACTGAAATGACAACCAAAAGCCACACAATGTGTATCCTATCAGTATTTTATTTTCTGAGTTGTGTATTCTGAGTTGTGTTGCAGTAAAAAGCCAAAGACACTATAGAAATAAGCGGCAGTAGCTCACCGAGTGCAACCGTTTTGACGTCATCGACGGCAGAATGTACTGTGTGTACATAACAAATGGCGCCCCCCATAGTCCAAAAACAATGTTGATTTTTTTAAATAACATACATTTTCATGGGTTTTCTACTACATATTTCAGTAAGAGGCATCATTTTCGTTATTTTAAGCCATGCATGACTTTAATACCCAGGGGGTCCCTTTAAATACTCACGAACAGTTGTGATTGCTCTCATATACTGATATAGGACATGATGGGACAGGATTTGGATTTTGAATCTAAGACGAATTGTGATGAATTGGGCTGTATAGAATTAACTGACCAGTGAGTTGCCGTTCTTTACTTTTTATCCTGTTGCCAATTTTATCATTGTGAGTAACATTGTTATAAAATAAATTGTATAAATCCTAGAAGTGGTCGCTGTCCTTTTCCTTTCAGTGGAGAAATTAAATGCTGGTATAATTAATAATCTCACATTCCGGTGTGACGCTTATAATGTAAAATGCTCAGCAGACAAATAATATGCAGTTTGCTATTATCAGTATTTATTGAACACTTTACCACATAAATAAACATGCTTAATATTTGATGCAGATAGACTTAAGTTTTTGTACAGTTACTTGCAGCACATAAAATAAAAGCAAAGATTTTACGATTCGTCTCTACGTTCTTTTCTTTTCTTCAGGGAAGACGATCCAGATGCTGTTTTTGAGATACATTTCTGCTGCTCTAAAGCATATATATATATATATATATATATATATATATAATATATATATATATGTATGAGCCATTTATGTGTTGTGTTTGTTTCTGCGGTTGGTTATGATATTCCAGCTAGATTGTGCTTTTTGATTCGCTGTCGACCAAAAGTAACGGGGTAAGAAAGTGAAGTTGTTTTGCAGAGCAGAGGAGAAACAAAATGCAGTTTCTAGAAACCTTGGTGCAGATTTAACATTAAGAAACATTATTGACATGTATGCATTTACAACATGAAATAAAGCACAATATTACAATACAATACAAATGTCAACAATAGATGGACATTTGGCTAATAGAGGAGAACGGCTGTGATCATGAACTCTTCTGTGTTTGGACTCATTCTGGGCTGGAAACTTTATAAGGAATAAATTACAGACGTTGTTTAGCAAGAGATAAGAGAAAACTCCTCTGAGTTACATGAAGGATCTGAGCTGCATCTGAAGGATTGAACATTCAGTCTCAATGTTTCTGATGGGAGTAAGAGACACAACTGAACATTTACTGACTTCATGATCCTGAACTGTGATCCTGAGAATCAAACATCAATCCATCAGGTCAAAGATAAAGTTATAACACTGATTTCTCTCTCTGTTGATGATCTTAATGCAGTTTAAGATCAAGTTTCATCTGTTACTGTTGGAAGTTGGTTTACAGCTAGAGTTAGTTATAAAAGCAAATCACTACTACATGAATACAAAGAACAAGTGCAATGACAGTTAAACATCCTGCACATTTTTACAGATATTTGTCCCTGTTAATGTGTGGGGTTTCCCCAGGGTTCGATTTTAGCTCCTATTTTATTCTCTCTATATATGCTACCTCTTGGATCTGTTTTTAGGAAACACAATGTATTTTCACTGTTACGCAGATGACGTACAGATTTATTTTTCGGTAAAACAGTCAAATAGTAATACTTTCGGTAATCTATTAGCTTGTATGCAGGAGGTGAAAGACTGGTTGGCAGCACATTTTTTAAAACTAAATGAAGAGAAAACTGAGGTTATAGTTTTTCGGCCCCCAATTCCCAGTTAGTGTCCGAGCGACTAAAAGATACCCCCCTGGCAGTTGCAATCTCTGAAAAGGTTAAAAGCCTTGGCTTTATCTTGGACTCGGAGCTAAAAATTGATAAACAAATAAATGATGTGGTTAAATCTAGTTTCTTTCACTGAAAGCTGTTAGCAAAAACCAAACCCTTTTTATCTCCAACAGATTTTGAAAGAGCCATTTCTGCGGGTCGTTTTCTCAAGAATGGATTATTGCAATTCACTGTATGCTGGGATCGATAAAAAAGCTCTGGCACGCTTGCAAAACATACAAAAGGCTGCAGCCAGATTGATCAAGTCAGCGAAGAGAACGGACCATGTTACACCTTTATTGAGATCCTTAAATTGGCTGCCAGTCGAGTATAGAGTGCATTACAAGATTATTATTCTGGTTTTTAAAGCACTACATAATTTGGCACCACCATACGTTTCTGAGTAGTTGTCTGTATACACTCCGTCCAGGTCTTTGAGATCGGAAAATTTAAATCTTCTTGTGACTGTAAGAACAAATTTTAAACGTAAAGGTGACAGAGTGTTTTGTCGAGTCGGTCCTATACTGTGGAATAACCTCCCGCACTCTGTCAGATCAGCAAAGTCGTTGGCTGTGTTTAAGTCGTTGTTAAAAACCTACATATTAGATGTAGCATGGGGATCAGTCTGAAGTGGCTTTGGCTCTTTGTGTGAAAGTGATACAGTATGTACTGTAGCTGTCTAAAATAGCTGTCTCCTGTCTTATGTTTATATTCCATTCGCTTGTTTGTATGTTATTTTTTAATTAAGTGTTTGATTCTACTGTTTTGTGAAGCACCTTGGGCAACGCGCTGTTGTATTATGTGTGCTATTCTGCCGTGCAAAGGCAAAAAGACTGTAACTTAGTTTTTTGGTCGAAAATGAGTTATTTATATTTTTGCCACATTCAAGACCCTCCTTTATCATGTGGATAAGTATCTTGAGTTAATTACGTTGTTTTTTCAAAAAAAAAGTATGGGTTATCTTAACAGTAACTTCCAAAAGCCCATGAGAAACCCAAGGCAGAACACCGTAACTCCAGTTACCGCTCTTTGGCTTTGTTTTGGAACGCTCAAGTTGAGTTACGGCACTCTGTCTTTGTTTAACCGCGCGTCAATATGAAGTTACTGTGCTGGGTTTCTATCAAATAATGCTACCTATCAGATTGTACAGTGTTCTGCCTTTGTTTTACTGTCCATTAAAATAGAAATCGCTGAGTAGCCTTTTCCATCGACAAATGTGCAATATCGATCGCGAATGATATATGCAGAGTATCAGCATCGCCTTAAATACGGTCGAGCCGACGCGGGGAATAATATATCACAGGGAGTGTTTATAATGAAGCAACACTGGTAGGCTACTGTATATTGGTGCACAATGTCATGAAGCAACAAGAGGTGCGTGCATGCAACATCAGACCAGCTGTTACAAACGGGGTTATACATCAGCGTCCGAATAAATCCGCGGGACGAGCGAATAAGTGCACAAGCACAATAATGAAACCACCGCATGCTGAAAAGAGGTAGTCCAGAACGCGCTCCCCACTGAGTCCTCAAAGGGAAAAGCCCTGCATTTTTCGTGAACGTACGAGGAGCGCGACACCTTCGAACACGAATTAAGCGCCTGTGATGAGGGCTATCTGAATGTGAAAGTATGCGTCTTTCAGATCCACCGCTAAAAACCAGTCATCTTGTCGAATGTGTGCGAGGATCTGTTTTTAATCGTGATCATTTTGAACGCACGCATAGCAAGTCTTATGCCACTCGGCACCAATGGCTTGCTCTTTATCACTATGGAGGTATTTTGTCAGGTCTAATGTATTAATACCCATCAGACTGCAATCAAAGCACAGTATAGCAATAAGTATGGCTATAAGTAATTGTAAATCATACAAAATAAATTCCATGATCACTAGATTTTATACAGGTGTTACTAAAATTATTTTGTTTAATGGTGATCAGATTCAGCAACCAAATATTGATAATGTGGAAGTTACTGCCTTTTGCCTTGGCATGACTTCTCACTTTTTGCTGACAATAGCAAAGGCAGAGTCCAGTAACTTTACAATAGTGGTCAAAAGTCAAGTTTGAGCTCAATATTTTTTTATGTAGATAATTTTCATTACTTAAACATCTAATTGCCAGATTTTCCAGTGTCCTAGCTATAATTAATTTGGCGGGACAACTAAAAATCTTTAAAGTCATTTTTCTCAGTTCCACACTCTAGCGAGTTAAGGTCTTTTGCCTTTGTAGGGGCAGTATATAAGTATAAAAAAAATCTAAATAAATTAACAAAACCAAGAAAGTGTACATTAGAAAAATTGGTCTGAATAACGAATGAAGAATGAGATTGAACTCTTAAACACAGTCAGAAGCTTCTCAGGAGTGTTTTCTCAGACTGTTGATCATGTTTGTGACACCACTGAATCCAGCTGAGATTTACTAGTGTCCTGATCTTCCTTCAGTAGAGGATTCATCACACGGGATTCTGCTGGGTTCTGGTCCTGGTCCTGGTCCTGGTCCTGGTCCTGGTCCTGGTCCTGGTCCTGGTCTGATCCACTGGCTGGAGTTTCATCAGAACCGGCCTGTGTTCAGAATAAGACACGTTTTAACATGTATTTTCAACAGTTTCCCAGCAGTGTTTCTCAGTCCTCATAGATTATAGAGAACACTTCACAGTTTCACCACACAGAAGCATTTGCTGTTTGTAAGTTTGTAAGGAAATGATGTTTCAAACCCAGTTTGCGTCAGAGCCGAGGATCATGATGTGTTATTACTGATATTACAGGTTTTACAGACTCAGTTATCTGAAGTGGTGTGTGTAAAATAAAGGAAAGTGCTGATGTTCTCCAGGACAGAGAAACACTGATGATCTACAACATTTTTTCAAATCCACAATGATTCTGACGCTATCCTGAGATTCCCGATCCTGAGATCCAGCGGCTCGAGATCGACGAGACTTTATTGCCTTCTGTGTTCGAAACAAAACAGTTCATTTACACACAGATCTACACTAATGGATCTTCACAGATCTTCACCGACGGACCAGGCCGGGTTCAGGCAGATATTTAGAAATGATGTTCGGGTTCGGGTCGGGGCTCGTTCACATCAGCGCGATAAGGGCATTGAACATTTTACATTTAAAACAGCTTATTATGTAGGTAGCCAATGTGCCTGATGCTTTCACTTGATGCAAACAATTGTTTTTGTGATTAAAATACATATAAAATATTACCATAAACATCTGTCTTCCTGTGTGCGAAAATTTTCTTATGTAGCCGTGACAACGAAACACGTGCATGCGCGCCTGTGTTAAGAGCGCTTGTTGCTCCGTGCGCTGATGCGCTCATACATCAATTAGCATATTCATGACGTCATCACGTCGTACTTGCGTTCTGCCTGCCTAATGGGTTTTCTCTCTAAATTCATGCTCACATAGGCTACTGTATTTTAATATAACATAATATAATATAATATAATCAGTAATGGCTTTAACGTTACTAAAGCCATTATTTTTTTCAGTAACGAGTAATCAAACTAATTACGGTTTCCTCCGTTACAACGCCGTTACCGTTAGGGGGTGTAACGGTACATGTATTCGTACCGGACCGTTTCGGTACAGGACTTTCGGTACGGTGCACATGTGTGCCGAATGCAATCTTTCACGTAAATTAGGCAAGTTTAGTGTGCGGAACATACGTCAATTCCGAGTTTCCACAGCGAACATATTAAGTGTCGGAAGTCTCCGGTTTGTGTTGCCATAGATATCGAAGAGCTTTGTAGATAATGCGCGTTGCACTTGCGCTTGAGCGCGGTGAATCTTTTTTCCGCTTTTTTCCCCTCCAAGAAACCACTTCAGCGGAAAATCCCGCCCTGCAGCTGACTCTAAAGTTTTCATTGGTCATGCTCATGTCAGACAATCACCTGATCCCTAAACCTACCCGTCACTGTAACCAAAACCAATGAAATCGGCTGCAGGGCGGGTTTTCCGCTGAAGTGGTTTAAAAAAAATTAATAATAATTCACGCGCTCAAGCTCAAGTGCAACGCGCATATCTACAAAGCTCTTTGAGAACTACATACAAGCTGGGATTGGTAATGCTGCACTCACTGTCTGTAATCCATAGTTATTTATATTATTCATTATAATCTGTGATATTGGTTTGAGAGTATTTTATTTAGTGGAGAACTTTGCAGCTGTATTTTATTCCTTATTATTTTTAAATTTAAATTTTATTTTATATATTACGTTTTAATATTTTATATATATATATATATAATATTAAAACGTTAATAATAAATATATATTATATTTTATAAAAAAAGTGTTTAAAAAAGTGTAAACAAATTGTAACAAAAAAAAGTTTATAGTAAACATTCAAACAACCAGCAGTTTAATGTTTGCATTTCTTTCCCTTACTGTACCGAAAATGAACCGAACCGTGACTTTAAAACCGAGGTACGTACCGAACCGTGATTTTTGCGTACCGTTACACCCCTAGTTACTGACAATAAAATGCGGCGTTACTATAATTGAGTTCACTGAAGCGGTTTTCATCCGATCGGGCTCTCTCTCCGCAATAGGACATTTTTCTCTGGTGTGTGTGTGTTTTGAGGCGCCGGACTGGACAAAATCGAAGCGAACGTCGGCAGCGCGTGAGAGAGACCGAGTGTGTCCGAAAGCGCGCGATTGAGACCTGAATTCAGAAAACATCTTTGTTTCACCGGTTGTGAACACGTACGGCAAACACGACTAGAATTTGGCTTAAATAACCTCTGATGATGACGTTCTCTGTAGGTTATAAAAATAAAACCCCAAAATATTATATTTTATTATTATTATTTATGTTGGTACATTGTTCACTGTTATATTGAGAGCACTTTTTGTTAGTGTATACAATGTTTTATAATAATAATTTGTTCTATTTAGTGTCCATTGCATTCATTTAACATATTTAATATTGGTGATCTCCAAGTTATTTCACTGTTTTTTTAAGTAACGCAATAGTTACTTTCCATGGTAATTAGTTACTTTTGTAATGAATGACTACATTTTTTATATGTGTAAAATTATCTGAATTGAGAGAGTTCTGGAACTGGATGAAAGCTCTGTGATTGTGAGTATCACAACAAGTGATAATCACAAGAAAAGAAAGGAAACTAAAATGGTCAAATGAAATACTTTAAATATAAAACAAAAGAGAAGCAGATAAGTGATAAGTCCGTGAAAAACAAACAAAAAGAAACTGCCGTGCGCTCAACAGATGAACGTGTTGCTGCTCCTCTCAGCCGTTCACTGAACAGGGTAGACGCAGATAGAGAGAGTGACGGCAGGGAGAAAGCAAGAGCTCACGCTCGCAGGACAGTAGGCTACTGGAAACATCTGGAGGTTACTGAGGTTTGTCCAAAAAGTCGCTAGATTTGTCGGTAGCCGCTTTTTTGAAAAATATTTAGCAAAAATTTAGCTCTGAAAAGTCACTAAAAATAGCATTGGCAACACTGCTCGCTGTGAACTCGATCAGGGCGGGTCTATGGTAAAACAGCAGTGTCTGTCAACACTCGTGGGCGGGGCCTGTTGTGACGTCACACCCACCCCATGGCTGAAAACAGGTCGTTGGGAGACACTGCTTATGATTTATGGGGATTTAAAAAAAAAAAAAGGAGTGAGTGGATTTGTATCACTATTGTGTGGTTGTGTACACACACTGCCAACACACATTTATGTCTAAACAGCATGCAAAAGTGAATTTTACACCTCCCCTTTAAAAGGTGCAGTCAGTCATTCTGTCCACATTTAAAGGAAAGAATTTGACAAATCTGATGTAAATACTGTAGAGTCGGGAAGAATCAGTTTTATTCCACATGTGGTGTTTTCTCTCTCGGCTCATGTGTGTCTGTATAAAGACTTCAGTCTGAGAAACATGAACATAAAATCACTGAGTACACCGGTACACCTTTAACATGAAGAGAAACCGCAGGGGAATTAATCAAATCTAATTCACATTAAATATGAAATACTAACCTGACAGGACTGCACACATGGTTTTAATCCCTGTGAGTTCAGAGACGGAGGAGGAAAGAGATTTACAGGATTATTCAGATTCAAAACACTTCAGACTGAATGTAAATGAGTCCTGATTTAACAAAGAAAAGACAATAAACCTTCAGATATCCAGTGAGTGAGTATTGAAGATTATTCAGTTTAGTTTAGTATGAGTCAATATGAGTCATAATCAATAACTGAATCAAACTGAAGCTGGAGAGTCTCAGTTCAATTAAACACAATAAACACACGTGTGAGATTCATCAATCACCACAACACAAAACTCAGCATTTATTTCCTGAAGTGCCTCCTAAACACAATGATTGGTGATATATGTTGTCATATTTTTTTTATGAAAATACCTCAAAGAAATAAGAGAGTCACCAAAACACCTGAAGTGAATGTATTAAAGGGGTCATGACATGTTTTTTATTTATTTTTTTATTATGTTCCCTTAGTTGCAATTATAGTATTACTATAGTTTTTTTTTACAAAAAACTTTTAAAATGTAGTGATTTATGACCTTTTCCCACCCTGTTTCTCATCCTCTGATTCACACAGTCTGTTTTGGGGGTGTTTCCCCTTTAAGAGTTCAGTGTTAACGCCCACTGTTATGATTGGCTAACGTCAGTGCCTATGCATCAATTATTAACGCCCCCAGCCAGAACCTGTGCGGATTCGGCGTATTTAAAATGTAGTTAAAGTTTTAAATACATTACTTACAGTTTGCGTCGTCGTTGTTGAGCCCAGAATAGTCGGCAAGGACTTATCTTTGAGCAACAGTTTTCTGGCAAAGCCAGCATCATTTTGGGATTTGTTCTCAAAACAGTCATCCTTCAAATGGACTGGGACGTCCGCAAAAAAATAGAGTGCATCCATTTTTCCCTGACGACTGGATCTTTCGCAGCGTATTCAAAGATGTTGTTTGTCCACAGCCAGGAACAGCACATCTGCGGCATCGTAATTTCCCTGTACACAGACCCACTCGCTGTCCGTCGACTGAACACTTGTGAGGCGCGCGGCGATACGAAATGAGCGTAGTTGTGTCTTGCGCTTTAAGCGTAACTGTCTTGTGCTGGAGGCGGTCATATGCAAACGCTGGTACGTCACTTCGTACCGTGACGTCACTTCTTACCATGGATCCAGAACGAGCTGTATTTAGAGCTTGATTAAATAAATGATTCGTTTATAATGGGGAGGACGTCTTAAGCTATGAAACTTGCAGGACGTTTTAATGGTACAAAGACCTCTTATATACCAAAAGATCAAGGCAAATTTGGTTTCTCATGTCATGACCCCTTTAATGTAATTGTCTTTAAGTTGAGGTTATACTCACAGGGTTCAAATATCAGTAAAATCATGATGAATAAAGTGAAGAGGAATTCAGAGGAGAAGACGATGATCCTCAAATCTCCAACGGCTCCTTCTCCATTAACTGAGGATGAGAATAACAACCGTATTTCATTTACATCAACAGCGGATTATAAGACTTATTATTGCTCCAAATTAATATATGTTAATGGAAAGAGAATAATAACTTTGAGATGAGGATAATTTCTGCCTCACAGTGAGATATTACCACTCTCTCAGTTCAGATTAAAATGCTGCATTAGTTTATAATGTGAAAGCTCTGATATAATGTAAATGATGTTGACGTGTTCTCGCCTGTTCTCAGTGTCAGTTCAGTCATCAGAGCAACAGCGTTCAGTAAAACTACACCGACTGATCCACACACATACACAGGAACAACACGGAGAAGAGCTGGAAGATACAATAATACAGTTTCATATCTTCACCATTAGAGATAATAATACAGTTTCATATCTTCACCATTAGAGATAATAATACAGTTTCATATCTTCACTATTAGAGATAATAATACAGTTTCATATCTTCACCATTAGAGATAATAATACAGTTTCATATCTTCACTATTAGAGATAATAATACAGTTTCATATCTTCACCATTAGAGATAATAATACAGTTTCATATCTTCACCATTAGAGATAATAATACAGTTTCATATCTTCACCATTAGAGATAATAATACAGTTTCATATCTTCACCATTAGAGATAATAATACAGTTTCATATCTTCACTATTAGAGATAATAATACAGTTTCATATCTTCACCATTAGAGATAATAATACAGTTTCATATCTTCACTATTAGAGATAATAATACAGTTTCATATCTTCACCATTAGAGATAATAATACAGTTTCATATCTTCACCATTAGAGATAATAATACAGTTTTATATCTTCACCATTAGAGATAATAATACAGTTTCATATCTTCACTATTAGAGATAATAATACAGTTTTATATCTTCACCATTAGAGATAATAATACAGTTTCATATCTTCACCATTAGAGATAATAAAACAGTTTCATATCCTACCTATTAGAGATAATAATACAGTTCCCTTTCAAGGGAACTCACGCTGCGTCGAATTGACGCAAGGGGAATGCTTTGCGTGATGATGTATTGAAGCACATGGAAAATCAGTCCAATGGTGTGACGGAACGTCAGAGGCGGGTGGCGTCATGAACCAGGAAACTATAAAGCCTGCCCAAACAAAGCAGCGACAGCTTCTGTCTTCACAAATGCTCTGTGAGAAACTGTCATTGTCTATTTGGTGTTGTTTGATACATATATGTAAATAAAGTATGGCGAGTCAGAAACAGCAGCAGTTCAGACTGTGTGTGCACCTCTGCCTACGCTATTTAACGAGTGGAGACACACATGTTCTGTGTGTTGCATGTTTGGGTGAGGAGCTCGAGGGCGCTGGCTGTGAGCACTGTGATGTGCTTCCCATGCGGACACTCCGATCCCGCCTGGCGTTCTTTTGCGAGGACACCCAGGCTCGCGTTCCCCAGGGCTCTGGCACAGCGACACCTCAGTCTCATGCTTTTGAGGAGCTCGTTGAGGTTGTGACGAGAGCGGTAGAGAAATTAAATATTGATTGGCCGGCAGATAAGCAGGACGTTCGTTCAAAAAGCAGGTTAGACGAATGCTTCCTGCCCTCTCGCTCACAACCTCAACGCCGGGGGCTTCTGTTTTTTCCCGATCTCCACACTGAGGTGTCGAGATCGTGGGCAAAAACAGTGTCTTATTGAGTTTACAATACACACATCACACTACCCCTCTATAATGAAATATAAAGAACATGGTTATGGGGAAATGCTGAAGGTGGAAGAGACGCTCGCGAGCTATCTCTCCCCTGAGTCAGCTTCCTCCACTAAGTCCCCGTTATTACCCACTAAGCCTGTTAGCTTTAGTGGGTAAGGCTTATTCAGCGACTGGTCAGGCTGCAGCTTGTCTCCACACAATATCTCTTATGCAGGCTTACCAGGCTGAATTATTAGGAGAGCTCGATGAGGGTGGGGGTATTGGCCCGAACACGGTTTGCGAACTGCGTCGGGCCACAGATTTGTCTCTCAGGGCCACCAAGGAGATGGCTAAATCCATCAGCCCTGGTGGCCACTGAGAGAGACATCTCTGGCTTAACTTACGCAACATAAAAGAAAAGGATAAAAAACTTTTTAATGGAAGCACCTCTGTCTACTTCTGGCCTCTTCGGAAACACGGTTAATTCAGTTGTCGAGAGGGTTCAGGAATCATCTAAACAGGCCGCTACATTCCAGAAACTCCTCACCCGCCGTACTCATGCCTCCGGGGCCACTGAGCGGGAGCAGCCCCAAAACATCAAAAGCCAGCTCCTCACACCGTGCCTCACAAAAAAAGAGCGTGGCTTCCCATGCTCCCCCACAAAAAGACTGGGGATACAGAAAACATGCCCAACCGCAGCCTTCAAGGGGTAAGACGGATCTGAGGACCGTCTTTATCGTCAAGAAGGCTGCGGGGAAAATATATTTCTATTCTATATTTTACCCCCGACCAGAACTGTGGAACCTGTGGGCTTGGCCTCTGAGGGGGCCCAGCTCAAAGGGTCAGGTCTCTCAACCGAGGTTGTGGAGACCATTCTACAATCCAGAGCTCCCTCCACAAGGAAACTTTATGCCCTGAAGTGGAGGGTTTTCACTTCATGGTGTAGTGACCGTCAACTGGACCCAGTTAACTGCCCTGTTGGTACTGTGCTGGAGTTCCTACTTTCGTCAGGTTTTACTCCCTGGACTATACCCCGGGGTCTCGGGTACTTTCGTCCTAGTGCTGCTCTTCTGATTTCACACAGGACAGTCACTTCTCTCTATGGTGGCGTTGGTATAGACTAGTGTTTCTCAACCCTGTCCTGGAGGACCCCCAACACTGCACGTTTTCTTTGTCTCCCTAATCAAACACACCTGATTCAACTCATCAGCTCATTAAGCCGTGTGAGTAGTATGTTTTTTATTCTTATATGCTTTGTTCTAATCGCGATATGGAATAGTATCTGTAAACCGCAAAAAGACTGTTTAAATATGAATCGAATTTATGAAAATATTATTATTATTTTTTTTCTGTCCTCACATTCTTTCTTGCGTGACACACCTGAATGAAAGGCTCATTATGCAGGGTCATTATGCGGGGTCATTGTCTTCTCAGGTGTGAACCACTTACTATACATGCTGGTGTTGGATCAGTCACGCCCCTGCGCATATTACCTTCCCAAACACAAAGTGCTTTACAAAATGTAAATCAATGTATTGTTTTATGTGAATGATTAGGCAGGATGATTTTCAGATCATTTTGAAGGAAAAACTCTAGGCGAAAACATCCATTACTCAAAAGTATTGTGAACACATATTTACTATGCGTTTTGTGACGTTATTTCAGACACTTAATTTTTTTGTTTTTTGAATAACCATGCATACACATTATTCTCTCAAGAATACAAACATGTACATGCATGTTGCTCACATATTATGGTAGCCCTGTTTGTGGTAAATAGAGTGTAATTACACCTTTAACATGTTTATAAGCAACTGAAAAAAGCACAAATGTCAGGACATGTCAGAACAAGGAAGGTAGTGTTAATATTCCAGTAACTGAAGTACTAAAATACTATAAAACACAAGTTTAAAGTTCATCACAAGCTGAGGAGATTAATACTAATATAGAAGCTGTACAGTGTCATTCACACACACACACACACACACACAAACACACACACACACACACACACACACACACACACACACACACACACACACATCATCATCGTAACACACACGACACTGAATGAATTAATGTGGCACTTATATAGCGCTTTCATATGTACACTGAAATAATGCAGTTAACATCAACAACAGATGCAACATATGCCCTAATGTACAGAACGCAGTTTTTCACTGCAACATAAGCTTGCAACGCCAAGGTCATGGGTTCGATTCCCAGGGAAAGCAAGAACTGATAAGAATCTAAATGTGTACCAAAGTTGCTTTGGATAAAAATGTCTGCCAAATGCATAAATGTAGCGTTAAAATGACGATAGTTTTCACAGTAGAGACTCGATCTCTCCAGAAGAGGAGAACAGAAGAGAGTAAGGAGAATAAATGAGAGCTGACAGCAGAAGATGATCAGAGATGAGAATTAAGATTAATACTGTACCATGTTTAAATGAGCGTGTGAAGTCAATCAATGTCCAGAATAACGGAAGAAACAGGATCACACACACCCATCCGACACGATCTGAACATCAACACACACACACAGACTCATCACTGACAGTTTCATCAACTCAGACATTTAACTTTAGCACACTTCAGCATAACGGTGAGATATAGCAGGAAGATGCTGCAGATATATAATTAATATAATCATACCCTTCTCATTCTCCAGAGCTATGATGTAGCAATAGATCATTATAGCATTGACCAATAACATGAACATTAAATACACTGATCTCCTGACCGAAGGTGAACCTGAAAAACATGATTAATATGAGTTTAAAACTGCATATCCGTGTTTGACACTCACTGAATAAAAGAGCAAGAGGATACATTAAACATTATGTATAAAACATTTCATAAAATTTTAAAAACGACTGAAAACAGATTATTATGTTTGTATTTCTACTCTCATTTAACCCTCCACTCAAAATCTGTAAATATAAGACATTCATAATGACACAAGCATTTAAGAATTATATATTGATAACATTATGAATGTGTTTATATGAGGGATCGGATCATAATTCATCGAACACTTACAGCCCATTCGTTGACCACATGTAATGTCCCAATCATAACTTGTCAGTGTGAGAAACACTGGTAACACTGCAACAATGATGAATCCTGGAAACAGAAGAGATTATATTAATACAGTGATTATTAATGCAGATACTGAGATTCACTGACAGACACATTCACATATGATTATATATATATATATATATATATATATATATATATATATATATATATAGGTGTAACCCGGTTACAAAGACATTAGGTTGTAAGTGATACTTGTAGCAGGTCTATCATTTAATAGTCAGAGCATATAAATAGTGTGATTTAAAAAGGTTGAAATTCATTAAAAAAGTTATGATAAAAATGTTAAAAGCAGTTTTAAAAATTATTATAGGTTTATTGTTTTATGTAAAAGATAATGTATTTCTAAAAACGGTCTAAACCAGCATTTATGGGGTTAATAACGATTGGCCACAGAGTCAGGGCGGGGTTTTTTCTTCTTCTTTCTGTTCAGCACCAACGAGGAAGGAGAGTGAAGCAGAAGAGTGAGCGTGGCGGCACCTCCTATGTCACTATGGAAAATTAATCGCCTAAATAAAATAAAAAAATACTATTTGTGTAGCCTAGTGTTCAATGTTGTTATCGATAGAGCTGCGCGAATGGGGTATTATTTATTTAATCCGCAACCGCATCACAAAACTCATCATCCGTAAATGCTGATGCGAGCCGCGCGAGAAAGCCCTTGTCTGTTCTAGAAAGGATGCAGCAAAGATTTGTAATGCTAATGTATCATGAGACATCGGCCTACGCTGAGTTTCATTCATTTATGAGGTGCGCGCTCTAGTTGACAATGAAAGTGAAAGTGAACGCGGCGCGCCGGCTCCTCCATGTCACGGTTATCCAATAAAAAAGGTTCCGTATCCAACGTCGGGCGTGTTCCGGCTCAAATTAAGCCACGACTCACGAGACAGTCTAACGAAACAAAATCACAGTAACGCAGTAACGCAGCCTCCTTACGGGAAAGTAACAGTAATCTAATTACTATTTTTGCAATTGTAATCCCTTACTTTACTCGTTACTTGAAAAAAGTAATGGGATTACAGTAACGCGTTACTTCTAACGCGTTACTGCCCATCACTGTAGATACATAAATACATAGATAGATTATAGATAGATACATATATACTGTAGATACATAGATAGATTATATCTAGATAAAAAGTGAGACATTATGTGGCTTGATTTCTTTTATTAATATTCATTTTGTAGGACCAAAATAACATTATGCACAGTGAGGAGCCTACAGGTGACAAGCTTCACATATTAGAAGAATACAATATAAAAAAAACAACGCATTTTTTAATGGCTCGTCAAGGTTGTTTCAGATCAACACCTGCAAGTGACCACTAGGTGTCACCGTTGAGACGGGTGTCAGATTGATTCGAAGCCTCGAAACAATATGGCACATTCGGTTCAACTGTTTCATTGCTTCACGAAGCCTCGATCTGCCCACCACTATCTTTTACTGCTGCCACTTTGTCAGGGTCAGTGGAAACCCCCTGCTCAGACACCAACACACAAGGAAAGGCTACCAAACAGCACAATTCCACACAACAGATTGGACCTCCTCTCTAGGCCTCCCTACAGGTGCCTGTTTAAAAATCTTCTACCTACCTGGCCACGCCCTCTACTAATTGCCACCTCACCGGCTACACACACAGTATACAATCTGCAAACTCAACAAATACAACAATAACGTAGTTTTTGGGTCACAGTGTTGAAATGTCTGGCAGTGTGACTTCTTCATATCACAGAGTGAAACCCCTGTGACTCACCACTGCCCTCTAGTGTCACCCGCCAGTACACACAGGTTTAAGTGACGTTAAAACAGACATCTATGATAACCAGCAATACATAAGAATAAAACATAAGAATAAAAATACATACATAAGAATATTTGAATTTATATGACTACACCTGTCTGTATTTCTGCTTTAATTATTAATATAATAATGCTTTTTTAATATTATTTATGCTAATCCATAAATGCTTATGGATCAATCATTACAGTAGTGAGGGGGTACGGTTCACTGACGAATCCAAATCAGTGACAACATGGAGGAAGAGTGTGTGTGTGTGTGTGTGTGTGTGTGTGTGTGTGTGTGTGTGTGTGTCCAACATGGAGGAAGAGTGTGTGTGTGTGTGTGTGTGTGTGTGTGTGTGTGTGTGTGTGTGTCACAACATGACCAAACTTATTAATGCTCTTTCATATTCTTTTACAATTACTTGTGATTTCCTCTTATCTGTAAATGTAGTGTAATTTAATGAAGTCTATTTTTAATCATTTCAATGATTACTTTGAATCATTATAAATCATCATCAAGTTCACATAATTCAATAATAGGTATTCAATAATAGATAACATGGACATCATGTAAATTTGCACATTCATTTATAGTAGAAATCAAAGAATATTTTAAAGGCATGTTATGGAAAAACACTTATTTTTCTTCTTTCACCCTCAAATAAACTGTAATTAATTAATTAATCAGATCGATATATGGTGAATTAAGTTTAATATTTCAGACGTGTCTGGAATATTTCCACAGATTTCTCTTGATATGATGTAAATACTGTTGAACAATGAATACTGTTTTTTTGCAGTGTCACTCATAAATGAATATGAATATTTGATAAATGTAAACTCACCTCCTCCCGACCCGAAGCTGAAGAACAGGAGGATGAGTTGCAGTGTTGGAAGAACATTAAAGCTTATACGAGCCAGAACATCGAATATAGCATTGATCCGTACACTGAACTCCACAGTTAATACAGCCAACACTGTGTAAGAAAACACAACAATTAATAAATACATCCAAATGTCTGATCTGATTGTGCATCAATGCCATGATAAACAAAAACAATAAAAAGGATCATAAAAAAATGTCATTTTGTTTTTATTTTTGTGCTGCCATTTTAAAATAAGCTATTTCACATCACAGATGTTTACATGTATTCAACAAGACACAATAATAACGGAATTTACTCAGAAGACCCAGTTCAGAAGTCCACATATCTTGATTCATGTGTTGTTACCAGGATGAAATGAAATGAAATACCAACGCTATCTCACGACCAATTCGTACGAATTTGTACGAGTGATTAAAAGGTGGCTAATTCGTACGAATTTGTACGATTTGTCTAAACCCACGTGACGGTTGGGTTTAGGGGCGGGGTCAGGAGTAGGTCATTCGTATGAATTCATACGATTTTGGCAAGTCGTAAAATATGTACGATTTAGCAAAAAACTTACAAATTCGTACGAGTGAGGTCGTATGAATTGGTACGAATTAGCCACCTCGTAAAATTCGTTCGAATTGCCGTGAGATCGGGTTGGAAATACACTTTCTTGTCCCCGATGGGTAAAGTTGTGTTGGACTTAAGGTGTGTTTTACATTAACAAAATCATTGGAAACATAAATAGCAAATGCAACAATACATGTACATTTTTTTTAATAACAACATAATAATTCTGAAAAAAATAATACAAATTGACCATTCTGATTGAGATATAAAAGACATCTTAAAATGGTTATACCTACACACGGGTTACCGTCTTCCAGAAGATAATAATTCATACTCTGTTCATGCACTGGATCCGCTAAGATTCTTCATGTGCTTCATAACCGACTGTTCATACAGCGACTCAAGAGACAAATGTTAATTTTTCCCAGTGCTATTCAGTGCTGTCTTTACCAAGCGTGAAGCTCAGACTTTACCTATACCCGGATACCAAGGTACCCGTAGGAGCAAACTTGCTTAATTGATGTTTCTTGTGTGAACACTGGTGAGTGATCACTTATTGATCTAGGGTCAAACATCATCTCCTCAATCTTTTTTTGTATTTAAAATAAGATTATTTAGATCACAGCACTCTACAAACCTTGAAACCTCTGAGAAGTAAATCAGTGTTCTCATACAGAAGACTATACTATACTTAATTAATAAATAATTCACATTTAACATCTTCCGTTGTAGTCTCCTGATATCTGATTTGGTAGCTGAACCAAACCAGACAGTGATGGAAGTGCTTAAAACAGACTCAATGACGGCTGAGTAGAACTGGATCAGCAGCTCCTGTGGCAGGTTGAACTTCTTCAGCTGGCGTAGGAAGTACAGTCTCTGCTGGGAGTCAATGTGATTGTCCCACTTCAGGTCCTGAGAGATCCTGACATTGCCACAGAATATTATGTCACCATAACTGCGCATTTTATTACAGATGAGTGGCAGCTAGCGTCCCATGTGCTCCAGACAAGAGTAGTGAATGAGAGCCACACGGGTGCAAATATGGCTGAGCTGTTAAAGTATGTAGCAGAGGAATGGCAGATCACTAAAAAAGATTTAGTTTTAGTTACTGATAACGCATCCAACATGGCAGTTGCTGCTGAACTGTGTAATTTTCTGCACATGAAGTGCTATGCCCACACGCTCAAGTTGCCCACTGTGTCAAGGCTACTAGGCAGGGTGAGACGCATTACTACGTATTTTCACCGCAGTACCACTGCAAAACACCAGCTTGAAGAGAAGCAGATTCTACTTGGTCTGCCGAAACACAAGCTGAAAACAGATGTGAGTACCAGGTGGAATAGTGCGTATGAGATGGTTAACAGGTTTCTGGAGCAACAGCCTGCAGTCTCTGCTGCCTTACTGTCTCCTCAGGAGAGGAGAGTCTGACATCTGCACGCTCAGTGAAGCAGACATCTCAAATGCAGAGGATATTATCAAGGCCCTAAAGCCAATGAACGATGCAACTATTCTCATGTCAGAGGAGAGCAGCCCCACCATCTGTTTGATTGCTCCTTTGCAAGCTCAACTCATCCAGGACACGAAGGACAGTACTGGAGAGTCAACAATGGTCCGGGAGATAAAGCAAGCCATCAGCAAGAGATACAAAAGCGAGCAAGAGAGAAACACTCTTTTCACAGCTTCTGCTCTGGACCCACGATTCAAAGGCCTGCCTTTTCTTTCTGAGGAGGAGAGAGGGGACATGTGTGGAAGAGTGATTGCTGAGGCTGCATCACTAGAGGTAATTCTGCTTTTTTTATTCATGTAAAATGTCACTCTGGGCTTATGACTTATGATTTAATTATTATTATAACAAAATAATGATATAATAATACAATGTTTTTATATTGTATAGAACAAGTACATTTGTGTTTTGACAATTTTGTTAAAAATGTTGTTCGGATTGAAGATAATGATTTAAAAATGTAATGCTTTTGTGTTTACCTGTTCTTCTCACTGTGTTTACCTACAGCAAGAGGTGAGAGTTGAAGAGGAGGAAACCCCAGAGCACAACACATTTAGGGAAGAAGACACCCTGACCACCACTGAGGAGGAGCAACACCAAGGCCCTTCTAACAAAAGAAAGTCATCATCTTCTCTGCTAGAGAGTCTGCTGGGGAAGACCTTTACTGATGCTAGAGTCCAGCAGCAGCCCATGTCTGCTTATGCCAGAGCTGAGGAAGACAAGTACCGTAGTGCTCCATCACTCCCTCTCTCCGAGGACCCTCTTAGCTGGTGGAATAAGAGTCAGATGATGTTTCCTCTGATTTCCAAGTTGGCCAAAAGATATTTGTGTATTCCTGGCACCAGTGTCTCTGCGGAGAGAGTCTTTTCTACAGCAGGAGATATCGTAACAGCACAGCGGAGCACACTTGCATCTGAACATGCAGACCAGCTCCTGTTCTAACACAAGAACTTGCACATTTGATTTAGCTAAGCACATTTGCACTGCCACACATTTGCACAATTAAAATTTTCATTGTGGCCTATTTTGCTACTGCAAAATGTTTATTTTCATTTTTTGAAAGATTATATATTGCACTATGTTATGTTAATAGAGATTCAGAATATGTTGAAGTTTGTTATAATTTGTTATTGTTATATTATTAATTTACCACAAGTATGCTGCTAGTTCAGGCACACATTTATTTCCCTGTTGGTTCTTTACAATGTTAATAAAATATAATTTTCATACATTTTGTATGGGTCATTACTTGGTACAAGTATTTAGTCACACACACACAAAAAAAAAGATTCAGATAATCGATAATCACTTTAGCATCGAATCGCAGCGAATCGTAATCGAATCGAATCGTGAGGTGCCTAGAGATTCCCACCCCTAGATTTGACTCACTTCTGCAGCCAGCCTCAAGCGGCCAGTCGATGAATTGCCGTTTAATTCACTTCCGTGTTGGTTTCAAGAGAGAGACAGGGAGGTTGCCGCTTGCCTGAGACTGAACAAACTAAAGACTTGATAAACTTACCTGCTGATTCACACCATCATTTCAGTTATGTTCATTTTTGTTCATTTTAAAAAATACACTTTGATTTATTTAATTCATTTTTTTCTTCTTTTCTTTCCTCACTTTTATGTCTCGTGTAAAACTCTGATATGCATATAAAATCTGCTGTATAAACTTGCCTTGTCTAATGGAATTAACTGATAGATCAGGTCTGATATTATGGTTTGTATATTTTTGTAACCCTAACTCCATTAATCTGATAAAACATGATTCACAGCTCATATATATATATATATATATATATGTTACTGGCTCTTGATGTAAGGAAATACTTACAGAAAATAACATAGAGGAGGTTTAGCAGGAGCGCTATCACAAACAGGGCTATAATCATGACCCCTTCAAATCCAGCGTAACTCAGGCTTTTGTCATAGGCAGATTTAAACAGAACTGGAATAAAGGAAGAGAAACAACAACAATTACTGAAATAGAAAAGCAAAATATTAATATAATTAATTTATTATATATAATTAATTTAATTTATTTATTTACCTGAATAAAAAACAGCTGAGAAAACCATGTATTCTACCTCATGACTGTCATACAGAACCCATGTTTTAGTCTTGCCTGTAAAACAGAAAAGATGAAATAATTACATCCACAATATCATTTACAACAGCAACACAGTGAAACACAAATGCCAATAAAACACTGAACTAATCTTAATGTAAAATTCATTGGTTATACTGTCAGTTTATGTGATAAGAATGTGTATTAATTCTGTAATGAATATTCATACTGTAACTGTTGTGTTTCTGTTGAGTCTTGTTAGTCACGTCTTTTGTTTTCCCGCCACTCATCCGTTGCCATGTCTACCATCATTAGTTTTATCATCACCTGTGTCTTGTCAATCACTTTCATCTGTGTCACCTGGTTTATGTTCATCAGTGTCTGTATTTAGTTCCCTCTGTCCAGTCAGTCTTTGTCTGTTGTAGAAAAGGCCCCAAAGTTATGTTAGTGTTGCTATTATTTAGTACAGTTGACCATATTGTGCTTGATGTTTCACGTAGTGGTGGGCAGATCGAGGCTTTGTGAAACAATGAAACAGTTGAAGCAAATGTGTCGTATTGTGTCGAGGCTTCGTGAAACAATCCGACACCCGTCTCAACGGTGACACCTAGTGGTCATTTGCAGGTGTTGATCTGAAACAACCTTGACAACTAACCCATTAAAAAAATTAGTTGTTTTTTTTCTAATATGTGAAGCTTGTCACCTGTAGGCTCCTCACTGTGCATAATGTTATTTTAGTCATGAAAAATGAATATTAATAAAAGAAATCAAGCCACAATGTCTAACTTTTTTATAGATTTTTATTCAAAAATATTAATTTCTCTGCTGTGGAAGGACTTAGCCTACTTCTTTTTTTACAGATCATTTCTCCAGCCTTTGAAAATATCCTCTCACAAGGGACACTTGTTGCTGGCATACAAATATATTTTTTTTTGCAAGGACATACAAATGAGGAAGCCTATGTATCTATCTATTAATCTATGTATGTATATATATATATATATATTTCTATCTATGCATCTATTAATGTGTCACTATATGTAGCCTATACTCTGTCTGTCTCTAGCCTATCAGTCAATGTCTACATTTAAATGTAAGCCTAAATATAACTAAACAAATCGCACTATAAATGTCACTATATCACCAAAAATCCGCTATCTCAAAATCAAACTCCTCTCACACAAACCCACGAGGTCAATATGCGTTGCTTTCACTTTTATACAGATGTGCGCTTGTGTGGTCTGTTCCCGACCCTGTCAATCAAACGCTGATTCGGCGGATCACACCTGATGAAACACTCGTGAAACACTTCGAGGCTTCGTTTGGCCATAGTCACGTGACATGGGTGTTTTGAATCACGCTTCGGATCAGTGTTTCGAAACATCTGCGCTTCGGGATCTCGCAAAGCTTCGGAACGACTGTTTCGCGTCAGCCATCCCTAGTTTCACGTTAACTCCCATTTATTCAGTGCTTGTGACAGGGTAGCAAAAGCGTGCGCTGGTTTGTATATTATATTTGACGTAACACAGTTAGTATGCAGTACGATAGAGATTGTCGGCCGGATGATAATTGTGAGCGACACTTTTCTTGTGCGTAAATGAGGAAAGTAAGTAGATCTGCTGCATTACGTATGTCTTTGTCAGCTGTTATTTCTGCTATTTGATATGGATGAGAGTTAGGAGTTTAAGGGTCGCTACACGTGTTAATTATATCCACGTTCGTACGTTACTTTCTAGCTTCGGTCCACCTGATTCAGTACGTCGGGTCAAAATATGTCACAGCATCGTGTTTAGACATGTTTACACTTTACTAATTGTTGTTATGAATGTTCAGTACTTTGTGGTTGAGCAAAATATGAAGTGGTGTTAAATATTATTATCTGGACCGCTATTGAGGCTTTGAAGTATATCATAGACGACCGAAAGTTATATCTACGTTATTGGTAACTTAATGCATGGTAGAAAATCTGAGAATCACATATAAGTGTTTGAATCTTTTCTCTCTGCTTACATTTTTAGAGTTTGAGAGATATAGTCATTCTGACTGTTGTTTATTTTATGTTTGTAATGTATATTAGTGCTTAAGGAGGAACGAGTGTATGCATATGTTTCCTTTGTTCATTTGTATTTTGTTTCTCTCTTTATAGAAACCACACTCAAAATGACCATAAGAACTATCTCTCAGCTCAAAATTACCATAAGAACTTTCTCTCAGCTCTTCATTTCATATTCTGGAATATTTGGCCTCAAGTGGTGTTCTGGCCGACACACCTGAGTGAACCTGGTGATAAACCCAGAACTAGCACCTAGACTGAGCGTCTACACATTATCTTCACTTCATCCGTTCTCATCTATGTAACCTTGTTACTAGGGTGTGTATCCTGCCTATTTGTATTGCTTAAGTTATATTTGTAAGTAAACACTTTGTATTGCACACACACTGACAGAAGAACAGACCAATATAAATATGAACGTGGGAAGACTTGATTTCTCAAAACGGTCGCTCGCTGGAAGATTATGTGGAGGTTTACCTCAACCTTTATCAGGATGCGAACTGGGATGAGGAATCTCTCTAACAGCAGTTCGGGAGCGGGATGGACGATCTACTCGCCCAGATGCCGCTTTTGGGAGATGTTCACCTCTCTTTTGTCGAGTTCATCGACCGCACCTTGTGGGTATGTGATCCTCCCTCACTGTGGGAGTCGTCGAGAGCCCAGAGTCTCATCCTGCCGTGACCCGCCTGTCCAGAGTCTCCTGTTTCTTACCCCATCCCAAGTCCTGAATAAGTGGACTTGATTTAACTTTTTTTTCTGAGCCCTCTTCACTGCTGGTCCCTTCCAGCCCAGAGCCTTCGCCGCTGGTCCCGTCCAGCCCAGAGCCTTCGCCGCTGGTCCCCGTCCAGCCCAGAGCCTTCATCGCTGGTCCCGTCCAGCCCAGAGCCTTCGCCGCTGGTCCATTCCAGCCCAGAGCCTTCCCCGCTGGTCCCTTCCAGTCCAGAGCCTTCACCGCTGATCCCGTCCAGCCTACCGAGCCCGCGCATCACATCAGTCCGCCGAGCCCGCACTTCACGTCATGCCCGTCGAGCTTGTCTCAGACTTCCCACCCAGCCTCCCTATCCCACCTCCTCCCATCTACCACTTCTCTACCCTTCCTCTACCACTGCCTGGCAACCCCATCTGCTCCTCTATCCACCTTTGAGGTGGCTAGTCGCAGAGGGTCTGCCTGCCACCAGGTCCTACAGGGTCAGTGGATCCCCGGTCTCTGCCTCAAACCTCCTCGAGCAGGACTCTGCTGCAGACTGTTGGTCCATTACCTCCACCGTGGCTCTTACCTACCTCATCTCCGCCGTGGGCCCATCAGCCCACAAGCTCTGCCGGGCTTCCTCGTCCCCCCCGGTTCCGCCTTGGTCCTTCTTCCTCGCCCTGCCCTCGCCTCTGAACTTCTCTCCTCCGGCTTCACTTCGTCACTCCGTTCCTCAGGTTCAGTTGGGCTCCTCACTCCCTCCAGCTTCATCTTGGTCCATCGTCGACCCGCCCTCGCCCCGGGACTACTTCCTCCCGCTTTGCCTAATCACTCCGTCCCTCAGGCTCAGTTGGGCTCCTCTCTCCCTCCGGCTCTGCCTTGGTCCATCGTCGACCCCGCCCTCGCCCCGGGGCTACTTCCTCCCGCTTTGCCTAATCACTCCGTCCCTCAGGCTCAGTTGGGCTCCTCAATCCCTCCGGCTCCACCTGGGTCCTCGGTTGCTCCAACTTATCCTCCTAAGTTCCCTCTCTCCCTCTGCAGTTGGTCCCTCCACGGCGCGAAGACGCGCCTACCGGGAGGGGGGGAGTATTGTAACTGTTGAGTTTCTGTTCAGTCTTGTTAGTCACAAGTATTTTGTTTTCCCCCGCCACTCATCCGTTGCCATGTTTACCATCATTAGTTCATCATCATCACCTGTGTCTTGTCAATCACTTTCATCTGTGTCATCTGGTTTATGTTCATCAGTGTCTGTATTTAGTTCCCTCTGTCCAGTCAGTCTTTGTCCGTTCTCATCTATGTAACCTCGTTACTAGTGTGTGTATCCTGCCTATTTGTATTGCTTAAGTTATATATATTTTTTAAGAGACACTTTGTATTGGAGCCTTCTGCTTTCATCGTCTTCTTCTGCCTGACACATATACTATTTTAATCTATAAATACTAATAAATCAGCCATACCTGTAAAGTTATTGATATATGGAGCCGTCCAGAGCAACATGAGCGGCCTCAGAAAATAAAGAGCAGAACAAGAGGCCGACTCAAACACAGATCCTGAAACAACACCACACATTACTGTACATATAGACAGATATATGAATGATACATCATAATGCATTGATGAACTATCAGTCCTGAAACACTGACCTTCAGAAAAACCCCAGAGGACAAAAGCAAGACACATCAGAATATTTGGACAGAAGACGAGAAGCATTTGAAGACGAAAGACTGTGTCTGAGAGAAAAGATCAAATAACACCTGATCAGTTAATCAGTAATTATTACATTTAATAATTATTTAAACTATATCATTATCAGTCATTCAGTTTTATTTAAAACACACATCTCTGTTCTTTCTGACCATTACATTTATAACTGAATGAAACTGCGTTGGAAACACAAACATATTATAAATAACTGAACACTGATCCAGGATAGAAGAGTTGCTCTTTCTTTCTGTTGACTTACCGAATAGTCTCAGCACCACTTTTATATCGGTTGAAAATTCCCTGCGATTCCGAGGTGAGCCACTGTGCACTGTACATGTGTATCGTCCTTCATCTCCAGCTCTCAGATTGTCCAGACGGAGGGAGAAGTTTCCATTTTTAATCTCCTCAGTAAAGAAATGAGCTCTGTCTTTATAATCTTGCTGCTGTTTGTCCGCTCGACTCTCACCACCTTCATACAGATTAACTAAAGTCTCTGAGTCTGTATCTGTATCTGAGTCTGTTCTTCTCCATTCCACCTTCAGATCCTGTATTCTAGAGGGTCTTTCTTCATAACAGGGCAGAACCACCGAAGATCCCAGAGGAGTGTGACAACAAGGTTTCACAGTGAATACTGAAAATGTGAAAATGTGAAATGCTAAGGCAAAACAGTGAGGTCTATTTTGTTATTCTCACACCGATTATCATCCACTCACACTGTCTTATCACACACAAAATCACATAACATTTCCTCAAGTCTCTTGAGTCTGATTGGCTATACAGTAGCTTTGCACAACAGTAAGGACACACAGCCCATCTGAGAAAATCACCATCAATATTCTATTGAAGAAGAAATAATGACTGGATTTGGTTAATGTAAAGTTTGTTAGTTAATCAAATCTTTGAAAGATAATCAGAGTTTGTTCAAGGCACTTTATGAAACTAGATATCCACAGTTCCGTTTGCTTTGTTTTTACCACTCTACAGATAAAGTGTTGTCGGGGTAATTTCGGTTTCACGTATCTACCCCGAAGTGATAAAATTCTGAAAAAAAATGTTTAAGGCCAGACAAGTAGTTTGTTTAGGCTTGGTTTGTAGGGAATTACAAACCTGCGCACATATATTCAAACGCACATAACTATAGAATTAATTCTTGATGCGCACGTGAGCGCCATCAGCGTTTCTCACAGGTTCACGTTTAAAGTCTGTGTAGAGATAATGGTGTTGTCTTAGCGGCCTAATTTAATAACTAATGATCCTTGCGACGGAAGTGAATCAATCAAAACTAACTTTAGCTGAAAAATATATTTATTCAAGAACCGCTAATAAAGCCAAAACAATCTCTGTTACCTTAAATTATCCATTTATCCATTGTAAAGCCGCTTTGAAACAATCTACATTGTTAAAAGCGCTATATAAATGAAGATGACTTGACTTACTTGTTTTCTGAATTATATATGCAGTACTAGTAAACTATTTTTATTGTAACTATATTGTGTAATCAAAATCATATATTGATCAGGAGTTCAACAGTAGCAGTTTCTTTTTTTTTTTTTACACTTACCCAGGTCCAACTGTGTATGGGTTGAAGACACACACTCCTCACCGCTGTAAACTTTACATCTGTAAACTCCTGCATCTCCAGCTCTCAGCTTTTCCAGACGGAGGGAGAAGTCTCCATCTTTAATCTTCTTATTTGAGAAATGAGCTCTTTTGTGAAAGTCCTCATGCTGTTCATCTGCTCGACTCTCACCGTCTTCATACAGATGAACTAAAGTCTCTGAGCCTGTTTCTGCTTCTGTTTCTTCTCCATTCCACCTTCAGACTTGGCTGTAACAAGCTTTTGTCAACCTGACAGGGCAAAACCACTGAAGATCCCAGAGGAACGTATTTATCAGTCACATAGAACTCTATAAAGAAATAGAAACATGTTTTCATGTGGAAAAAATATTAATAAAAAAAAATAAAATAAAAATTAGTACACACCACACTTAACAGCTGGTCAATCATTTACAACATGCTATTAATTAATTCATTTGATTTAATATCCCCCCAAAAAAAAAAAAAAGATCTGTTTTCAGTTTTATAATTTTAAGCATTAATTATTTCAATAGCAAAGAATCCAACATACGTTTCAAATCGCTCTAATGGCGCTTTTTTCCACTGCATGGTCAGGCTCGGTACGGTTCGGCACAGCCGTACCGAAACATGCAGGGGAAACGCGCCATTAGAGGTGCTGAATGAAAACTTTTCTAATATCACATCAGAAAAGGATATCAGGATATCATTACCATATCATATTATACCCTGCACAAGTGATAATATGCAATTATTACCTTAATAATCTATATTTGATTTAACCTATACAAAATAATCAATCTAATGTTGTCAGGTTGATTCAATCATATTAAATAATCATAAAAATTATATATTTGATTTGATAGAATTAGATTTAACGATATTAAGCAGATTTTTAGTTCACCTGACAAAACATTTTTACAGTGTATAAAGTATATTTCATCAAAATATGTCTTCAATTAAGCTATGGCCATGCAGTTCTACAACGGTTTGGACAGTGGAGTACTGTCAAATACTGTAAATCATACTGTAAAAATGCTCAAAAAGTGTTTACACTACTATTTACACAATAATCCCATTTACTGTTCTGCTGTAGATATATATCATGCAGACCTATTTGTCTTGACTACATGTTCTTACAGTTATTGAACTGCAGATGATCTTTTACGGATTTACAACAATCATGTTTGTGAACAGAGAGTAAGCGGTCACTGTAGACACCTGCTGATAACATATATTATGACATCTGAATATGTATTTATAATCCTGATTATATAGTAATAGCTCTCATCATAGATCCTGAATATATAGTTATAAATATATATTCAGATTTATACATATTTAGGTATCTTGAGTTCTCTTTCGTAGTCATTACGAGTTACGTCGTGACGACGAATGAGGTTTCGCTTAGAAAGCCTATCGACTTTTGAAAATGTAACAATGAGCCAATGGCAAAGAAATGCCATGGGCCTGCGGAGTTTGCATAGCGTAACTCCGCCCCACCTCGTGGGTATAAAGGAAGTGCGCTGGCAACAAGCAGTTATGTTTTCACTTCAGAGCCAAGAGCATTCTTCACTCCACAAGCAATTCTGAGATCATCTCTCTTCACTCTTCCAGACGAGCTACTCTACAGGTGTTGATCTGACGGCGAATTCCAGCGAGCTTCATATTGCCTGCCGATCTGCCAGTCGGGTGTTTCTCCCTGGACGCTTCAACACTGCTATTGAGTTTATCCTCTCAAAAAGAGCAGCACGCGCGCGTCTTTTTAAAGACGGCTCGTCCGTGTATTTCTGGGGTGCGATACACAGATTAAATCCACTGATGGGCACGAACGCTGTCTGATGTGTTTGGTAAACGCTCAGGCGGCATTCGTGGATGCGTCATGTTCTCATTGCGGGAACCTTGGCTAGAGTCCCCTCCGCCACACCCCGATCTATTCTCTTCACGGGAGGGGATACGTTGGCTGATGGCCAGGGTGATCTGAGGCTGCTGTGTTGGAACAAACCAGACAAATTATCCTCGGTCCCACATGCCCCTCTTTCACATTGCAACCCGTGAGGTGTCCGGATGAGATCGTTGACCAGTACCGGCCAGAGGTCATGTGCGGGCTCAGCATTTCATTCACTGTCCGGCAGATGAAATCACGTCTATCGCCGCATCACAAGGTGGGCATGAGTCACCTGGAGATGAAGACTTGGCTGTGCTGCCTCCTTCGGTTGTGCTAAAATTGCCAGAGTCTGATCCAGAACTTACTGCCATGCTTTCCCGGGCAGTCACGAGCATCGGGCTTGTGTGGAACCCTCTGCCTAGCGCTTAAGGCTTGATGATCGGTTTTTGGGGACGCCCCGACACATGTCGGCCCGCCCCCAATTCCTTTCATCCCGGAAGTGCATGAGGAGGTCATGAGATTGTGCAAGTCTCCCTTGACTTCCCACAACTGCTCAGCGGCCTCGTCCGCCTTCTCTGCCCTCGATGAGGTTGTGGCCAATGGGTACACTGGGGTTCCCCCCGTGGAGTGTTCTTTGGCAACACAACTGTGTCCTCACAGCGCCTCCACCTGGCGTGGCGACCCTAAGCACCCCTCCAAAGCCTGTAGGTTTTTGTATACTCCGGTGGCAGAGACCTATAGAGCTGTGGGGCAGGCTGCCGCCTCACTGTATGCTATGGCCATCCTTCAGGTCTACCAGGCCAAGGGTGCTCACTGACATGCACGAGGGTAGGGCTGGTCAGGGCTCTTGCAAGAGCTGTGTGCCGCCACCGACCTCGCTCTACGGGCAACGAAGGTGACCACAAGCTCCCTAGGTCAGGTGATGTCCACATATGTGGTCGTGGGGTGGAGTTACGCTATGCAAATTCCGCAGACCTATGCCATTTCTTTGCCATTGACTTGTTTTTAAATTCTCGAAGTCGATAGGTTTTTTTAGCGAAACCCCATTTGTCGTCACAACGCAACGTCTCCGTTCCCTACTCAGGGAACGAGGGTTACACACGTAACCAAGACGTTATCCTGTCTCCAACATGTAATATTGATGCATCACTAAAACACTGAATCATTTTTTAATTTTTTATTTACCCTTTATTTTACCAGGTGATGTCCCATTGAGATTTTCAAATCTCTTTTACAAGGGAGCCCTGATCAAACCAGTTGAAACCTGTTCTGTACTGTATTGTTTATTAACTATTAAGAGTCGAGTTTGATTTGTTTTTATCTGTTTACTTACTCAGAACCACATTTGTCTTGGCTGAAAACACACAATTGCTGTAAACCGTACATGTGTATCGTCCTTCATCTCCAGCTCTCAGATTGTCCAGACGGAGGGAGAAGTTTCCATGTTTAATGTGCTCAGTAAAGAAATGAGCTCTGTCTTTATAATCCTGCTGCTGTTTCTCTGCTCCATCTTCATACAGATGAACTAAAGTCCTCTGAGTTTTTTCTAGTTCTTTTCCATTCAACCTTCAGATCTTCAGTTAGTAAGTTTGGAGGAACATGACAGGGAATAACCACTGAAGCTCCCAGATAAAACACTTAAGTCGCAAGATTTTTGCACAATCAGACCTGAAAAAGAATAGACATTTCATTTAAAATGTGAGATATATGTTGAGGAATAATAACCCCGACTATCAGCCTCTGTCTAGGCTGTTTTAATCACACTAAATTACAGCGGTAACACTTGAGAATAATGGTCTGTCATTAATAAGTAACAGGAAGTAACGCAGGACTAATGAGTAGTTCTACATTAACACTTCAGCTACTGCTATAACTAATATAGAAACAATTTTAACTAATCAGTAAGTAATATCACATTTAGGACTGGGATAGTTCCTTAATAAGTAATAAATAATTATTTAATGAGGTTATCATTAATAACTGTCAAATATAAATAAATATTTTTTTACTCTAAACGTAGTCATACAATGCATCACTTATTACTCAAGTGTTATCTTGTCATACCTTTAAGTAGGAGATCTGCAGTAGATAAGACAGCAGAGCAGAAGTGTAGATCCAGATGCAGAGATACAGAGAATCAGCATTATTATGTGTACAGCAGAGAAACCTGTCCAAACACACAGTTATTAATGCTGTTATTGTGCAAAGGTCTAAATGTAATTCACCATTGTCAAATTTTAACTAAATAAGATCTTTTAAACTGGGAAAATATTATTACATTTGCAGATATTTTCCATGTCGGCCAGCATCAGCTCCAGCAAGTAGACAGCTATATCTACTTGGGCCAGGAGCTGACCACCGACCACAAGATTGGCCGAGAACTGGCACGACGACGCCGAGCAGCCTGGGTCAGCTTTGGCTCAATTGCCGAGACGGCCACCAACAGAGCCAATGACCCAGACATCAGGGCCGCCCTATTCAACAGCACCATCCTGCCGGCCCATGCTTTACGGGGCCGAGACCTGGACAACGACGGCGGCCGACCGGCTAAAGCTGGCCGTGACTGAACGCATAATCAAACGCCGCATGATCGGGGTCCAAAAGATCGATCACGTCCGCAACGAGCAGCTGCGGGCCATGACCAGGGTGGCCGACGTGGTGGACCTGGCCAACAAGGCCAAGAAGCGCTGGGCCGGCGGACGGACGAAAGATGGACACACGAAGTCACCGTCTGGTTGCGGATCGACATCAAGCGGCCACGTGGACGCCCTGCAACACGATGGCGCGACTCGCTAAGACAAGATCTGGGACACAATTGGATGGGGCTCGCACAGGACCGACAGACCTGGGCAGATCGTTGTGGTCTGCGCTGACCACTTTTGGCCGGTGAAGACAGACCGATTCAAAGATACATTTTGCATGGTATGGCTCCACTTCCACTTATTGTCCTTCGGATGAGACCGAGGTCTTGACTCTCTGTGGTCATTAAAAATCTCGGCATCCTGGCCAAATTTGCCCCCTGGCCTCTGTCCATCATGGCCTCCTAATTATCCCCATATACTGATTGGCTTCATCACTGTCTCCTCTCCACCAGTAAGCTGATGTGTGGCGTTCTGGCGAAATATGACTGCCGTCGCATCTTATTGGGCCCTATTTTAACGATCTGAAATGCAAGTATCAAATGCGAAACGCAAGTAACTTTGTGGGCGAAATCTAAAATGTGTTGGTCTGAAGTAGCTTCATTATTCATAGGTGTGGTTTGGGAGTAACATGCAATAAACCAATCAGAGCGTCATCTCACATTCCCTTTAAGAGCAGGTGCGCTTGTTCCATGGCGGATTGCTATTATAACGGCGGATTTGCCAGCGCATGCCAGGAGCGCACAACCGAGGAGACTGACATGAGTGAATGTGGGCGCGGGACAGTGGGCACATTTACTACACTGAAAACACAGACGGCCTGAGCTGACTGTATGTGCGTTGGTTTCGTTTTTACAGAAACCGTGAGACATGCAGTGTGTAGTGTTTGTGGGCACTGGGTCGTGGGCACATTCACTACATTTAATGCACAATCAACATGAGTCGATTTTATGTGTGCGAGCCCTGGAATGTGGCGGGCTGTGCTTGTGTGTAGGAATGAGCATTGGGCTGTGGGCATTTTTACTACACTCATAACACCATCGGCCGTGGCCGGAATACAAGAAAATACACTCTTTATGAGATTATCTGGGTCGCCGTGAAAACGGCGTTTGTGTGCAGGCAAACGGCTGTCGTACCGGCTTGTTTTCTGCAAAATACACTGGAACTGTCGCATTTTCTGGAACTGAGCGAGTGAGAAGTTTTGGGTGGAAGTCTGGCCTGCAGCGGGACTTGAACACCGTCGTTTTCCTAGGCGGGCTAGGAAGACTTTGAGGCCTCGGGCTTTATCACAATCTGAGGCCGGGGCCCACGTGGAGGGGGGCGGCGGCCAGCAGAGCGAGAGCGTGGTCTCGGGTCCTGGGCCTGTCGGTGCTGGGGAGCGGCGGCGGGCTGCGGCTGCGAGCTTCGAGCAGACGGCTGCTTTGAGCGGCCTGCTGTGGAGCTAGAGCGCTTAGGCAGAAAGTGTTTCATGGCCTGTGACGTTTTCTGCACCTCAGCGAATCTATCCGCGAAATCTTGACCGGACGATCCAAAGAGGCCGGCAGAAGAGATGGGGGTGTCGAGGAACGCTGTGCGCTCTGACTCCGACATCGTCAACCACAAGTGTCTCTCCGCAATGGTAAGAGAGGCCATGTTCCGCCCTATGGACTGTGCAGCGGACTTAGTGGCGCAAAGAGCTAGGTCCCGTGGCGCTTCTTAAGTCCGGCATGCTGATAGCTCCCGGTCCGTCCTCATCCAGCTTACGGAGAAGGTTGGCCTGGAAGATCTGCAGGATGGCCATCGAGTGCAACGCAGATGCAGCCTGTCCAGCGGCGGTGTAAGTGCAGTGTAAGCGCGATTTGCTCTGTCCTCACTGACCGACGCCAGGATAGAGCAGCAGTCATCCTCCACCAACACCGGCTTCTCCATCGTCATCTGTGACGAAGCGGCGGACGCTGTCCGTCAGTGAGAGACTCGAGCGAAGCAGGCGCCGAAGCTGGCGGGCGAACCAACGAGCTTTCGCTGGTTGGAGGAGGTTCCGGGCTGAGGTGCAGTCTCGGTGAAAGATGCCATGCGTCCTCAGAGTCACCATGGGGCATCAGCTCGCAGTGAGGGCAGCCGCCATCAGCGAGCGCGAGAGCTGCGTGATCCTCACCCAGGCAGGAAACGCAGATGACATGGCGTCCCCGTCGTTGAGTGGGGCTCGACACGAGCCCACAGAAGGGTACGAGGCATCTTGAAAAAGACGCTCGGCCTCTTTTAGGATGAGAGTGTGAGTCGCAGCGGCGAACACACACTAGCAGAGAAAGGATATAATACGCCGGATAGCGTAGCAGGAACGGCGACTGAAGGCGGCGAGTTGTCGACCAGCGGCTTCAGATGCAAAGGCTCGTCCCGCAGAAGGCTTTTTCTTACAGCGCGGCTTCTTCCTCTCAGGATCCAGCGATGCGAGAGCTTCGCTGAAGAGATGAAAAAATCAGAGTCTATCAGCCTGTCGAGCTGTTTATAGGCCCAAGCCATGCCTGTTTCGGTGGGATGTGACGTAGTGGGCGTGAAGCGCCCCCATTGGATCTGACGTCACGAGGGGCCTCTCTCGATAGGCTCCTGCAGTTGCCGGCAGGGTAGCCAATAGGCGCAAGAGCCGTCTTGCCTATGTCTGCATGCTGTAGCAACGCGTTTTACATTATTTCAAAATTAAGGATAATTTTTGGCTTCAATATCTCGTGGAAAAGAGATTTTCCCCTAGCGTAAGATATTACGCAGTACGAGAGACCTCTCGTAAGAGAACTGTATATTACATCCTTTACTTTTTTCTCTACATCAATAAAACAGTGGTAATCAAACATTTCTTCAGAATTTGGAGTAGTGGTTTATTTCTGTCTCATATTTGAAGTCATTTTGTTTTTGTTAATATGCTCTGGTTATGGCTATGTTTGCTGGAATGTGTTTTTTATATGATTTTCCATGTTTTATGTACTTTACACTTTTTTATACTTTTCTTTACCATCAATCTGCCAGGGACTACAGATGAAAATGAGTCTGTATGGCTAAATCTGGCATATTTATGATGGACACAAGTTCTCATGTTATTTAATGTGCATTGCCTTTTAATTAAAGAATAAAGAATGTGAAATGTGTGTGAGAAGATGAAAGTTGAAAAAATGAAAGAGGTGTGTGACGAGTTTTGAAAAATTACTGAGAAATAAGCAATTGTATTAAAAAAAAAATTTACTGAAAAGATAATCTCAGAGTATTCCATGAGAAAGAAATAAA